>JAZBGY010001154.1:0-27897 GCA_037414755.1 Lydus trimaculatus | reverse complement strand
TTTTCCTGTTTTTGTCCTATCCTCAACTCAAATCTGATTGTGAATAAAACAAAATACTGCCTTAGTTTTTGCACGCATTTTGCTATTGAGTTTCGACGAGAAACCCTCAGATTCTTTTTGTCTTTTTATATACACCATACGGTTCATAAAGTGGATCTTCCACTTGTTATAACTTGACTGCACAACAATAAATCAATCGGTTTTGATGAAGGAACCAGTACATCCTCGAAAACTGTACTAGAATTACTAAAAATTATACCTAACTCCATGTCAACGGTACATTTAGCCTTAATTCTTATAGATCTTTTTATTTAAATTTCCCTCGTCAGCGTATCAATTTATAATTTTTCGTAGTTGTTCCACAAATTTTGCCACTGGATTTCGGTGAAGATCCAGTAAATTCAGGTGATGTCGCCTCTTTACAATGTACGGTGTACAAAGGTGATCTACCTGTAACGATTAACTGGTTGCACAATAATAAGTCCATCGATTCAAATGAAGGGATTTTAATTACGAAAGCTGGTAGAAAGGTTAGCTCATTAACTATAGAATCGGTAAATGAAGAGCATATGGGTACTTATACTTGTATTGCTAAGAACAAAGCTGGATGGGGTATTGTTTCTACTGAACTTCATGTTAATGGTACTTAAAATTAGTAGTAGACGTTAATCTTTTCTTTTCGATCCTATCACACAGTTACTCCACAAATTTTACCTTTGGATTTTGGTGAAGATTCTGTAAATTCAGGTGATTTAGCTTCTTTGACTTGTTCAGTACATAAAGGAGATCTCCCTATTAGCATTACGTGGTTCCACAATAATAGATCCATTGGCAATGACGAAGGAATTTTAATTGGAAATGTTGGCAAAAAAGTTAGTACTTTAACTATAGATTCTGTAAATGCTGAACATGCCGGAATTTATACCTGTATTGCACAGAATAAAGCTGGATTTAATAGCGCTTCAACAGAACTTCACATCAATGGTACTGACTGTTGTCAAACAAATATGTATATTTATCATGTTTTACTTTCTTTCTCACCTGCAAACTTTAATCTTACTTACCTGTTACGAACCTAGTTGCTCCACAGATCTTACCAATTGATTTTGGTGAGGATTTTATAAATTCTGGTGAAGTAGCATCTTTGCAATGCACAGTCCATAAAGGTGATCTTCCTATAAATATTACTTGGTTGCACAACAATAAATCTATCGGTTTCAATGAGGGCATTATGATCACAAAACTTGGCAAAAAGGTCATTTCATTAACTATAGAATCAGTAAATGAAGACCATATTGGCACTTACACTTGTGTTGCTGAAAATCGAGCAGGTCGTAGCAGCCATTCTACTCGTCTTTATGTTAATGGTACTTTTTTGAAATTTTTAATTTCTTTATTAAACCTTGACCAAAAAAGTTCCCCGAAATAGTCTTTTTTGTTAATTGGTATTGATCAAAACTGAGATGGTTTGCAGTACCGCCCCAAATACTTCAGTTTGATTTTGGTGAAGACTCCGTTAATACTGGGGATTTAGCTTCGTTGACTTGTTCTGTACACAAAGGCGATCTTCCCATGAATATTACTTGGTACCATAATCGTATGCCAGTAGATCCTAATAAGGGTATTTTGATCACAAGTGTTGGAAAAAAAATTACTACTTTAAGTATTGATTCTGTACAGGCTGAACATACAGGAATGTATACCTGTACTGCCAGAAATATAGCTGGTGAATCAAGTTACTCAGCTGAGTTACATGTTAATGGTACTTTTACATTTGTTTTGCTTTAAAACTAAATATTCCAGGCGTAATCCATTCAAATCCCTACAATAGTTTTGTTTGATATTCCAGTGGTTCCACAAATTTTACCTTTTAGTTTCGGGGAGGATGCAATGAATACTGGTGATTCAACTTCACTGACTTGTAGTATCAGTAAAGGAGATCTTCCGTTGAATATTACTTGGTACCATGATAATGCAATAATTCGGTACGATGAAAGCATTGTCATTACAAGTGTTGGTAAAAAAATTAGTACTCTAAGCATTGATTCTGTAAAAGCTGAACATGTTGGAGTATATACTTGTACAGCTAGAAATAAAGCTGGTGAATCAAGTTATTCATCAGAGTTACATGTTAATGGTACCTTTTTAAGTCTTGGTTCTTCACTCACTTAGAAAATTTATTGTCTGCATGTGATCTGTTCAAATCCTATTATTTTAGTTTAATATTCCAGTGGTTCCACAAATCTTACCATTCAGTTTCGGTGAAGACACTATGAATACTGGTGATTCAACTTCATTAACTTGTAGTATTAGTAAAGGAGATCTCCCAATTGAAATCACATGGTCTCATAATAATATAACTTTAGTAAATGATGGTAATATAGCAGTAATGCAAATGAACAAAAAAATTAGCACATTAAGCATAGATTCAGTACAAGCTGAACATATTGGTGAATACACATGTATTGCAAAAAATTCAGCTGGAGTTACCAGTTATTCTACACTTTTACATGTTAATGGTCAGTTTTTATTTTGGCATTGATTATAATCCAGAAATTTTACCCATTTCCAGTTCCTCCCATGATTTCACCTTTTGAATTTGGCGATGAACAAATCTTTTCTGGTGATAGTATTTCTGTGGCTTGTTCTATAAGTAAAGGTGATCTTCCTATCACAATTACATGGTTACTTAATCAACAACATATTCATGAAGATTTGGGCATTACAGTTAATCAAGTTAATAAGAAATTAAGTACTTTAAGCATTGATAGTGTCCAAGCTGAGCATGCTGGGGAATATACTTGTCGTGCAGAGAATTTAGCCGGATTTTCTACATATTCTGCTAATTTACACGTTCATGGTACTTTTGTATAAACTAGAATCTCTAGTAATTTGTTATTTTTACATTTCCTCTACCTTCCGTTATAACCGAATTTTTTAACCTCTTTAACAGTACTACCCCATATTACACCATTCGAATTCGAAGGTGAGGCTAATACAGGTGATAATGTTCAATTAAATTGCTATGTGAGTAAAGGAGATGTACCTGTTACAATTAAATGGTTACTTAATCGAAAAGAAATTAGGACAAATTATGGTATTGTTACGATACCAATTGGTACAAGAACAAATCTATTAACAATTTCTTCAATAGCACCAGAGCATAGTGGAGTTTACACATGTGTAGCTTCAAATCGTGCTGGTGAAGCTTCTCATAGTGCTGAATTGTTCATTAATGGTACCATTTCTAATGCATTTATTTCTCATTTGTTTCTATTTTTATCACTATTAGTTTTTATTTGTTCTTTTACTTTAATTTACAAACTACAGTCCCTCCACAAATTGTCCATTTTGATTTCGGTGAAGACCCAATAAACTCAGGAGATATGGTGTCAGTTATGTGTACTGTAAATAAAGGCGATTTTCCAATAGAAATTGATTGGTATTTGAATAACAGATCCACGATTGATATCCATGGAATTAATATTCTTCGTACAAACAAGCGAATCAGTCAATTAAGCATTGATGATGTTCATGCTGAACATGCAGGAGAATTTGTTTGTCATGCTAAAAATCAAGCAGGAGTTGCTTCATATTCGGCCAAACTTAACATTAATGGTACCATATATCGCATTATTTCTTGTCTGTAGTTGTTTTTGATTGGTATAACCTTCTCCTTTTGTTCCTTATGTGTCTTTCCAGTGCCACCACAGATAATACCATTTGAATTTTCGGACGATCCAGTTAATTCTGAAGATATGTCTTCGTTGACGTGTACTGTAAATAAAGGCGATTTCCCAATAGAGATTTCATGGTATTTAAACAATCGCTCAGTTGAAAGTTATCGGGGAATTTCTGTTTTGAGAACAAACAAACGTATAAGTCAGTTGAGTATTGATTCGGTACAAGCTGAACATGCTGGAATTTACACGTGTTCAGCTAAGAATCCAGCAGGAGTAGTTAATCAGTCAGCTGTTCTTCATGTAAATGGTACTTTTAAATTTACTCATACGTGTTTTTTTTTGTTTTGCTTTTACTTGGTGCAGTCCTGCCCCATATTCTCCCTTTCAATTTTGATGAAGCTGCTAATAGAGGTGATAGTGTACAAGCTACTTGCTATGTTAGTAAAGGAGATATGCCTTTGAATTTTACGTGGATGTTGAACGAGAAGTCTGTATTCCAGTATTCAGATATTACTTTAGGTTCCTTTGGGACAAAAACTTCTCTTTTGAGCATTGATTCAGTTGATGAGCATCATGCTGGAAATTACACTTGTATTGCATCTAATAAGGCCGGATCTTCCACATTTACAACAAAACTGATTGTTAAGGGTAATTTTAATTAGAAAACAACCTTTCTTTCCTTTTTGTTAGTTCTACCAAAAATCCAACCTTTTACATTTGGCGATGAACCACAATCTGTCGGTGAAACAACATCTGTTCAGTGTACAATCTCTTTTGGTGATATGTCGGTTATTTTTTCTTGGATGCTAAATGGCAAACCTATTGATAACTCTCTTGGGATTAATATTGGAAGTTTTGGTAAAAAGACTTCAGTTTTGGCTATTGATAGCGTATCAGAAGAACATGCAGGGCATTATACATGTCTTGCTAGTAATAAAGCAGGAATTACTAGCTTCTCATCAAAATTATCAGTCAAGGGTATTGCTTTTTGTTGGCAGAACATGATATTGTTCCTTCCACTGCTCGCTTTTCTCTAATGTTGTACTCGTAATAGTGTTTTGTTTTCCTTCTTTTTGATTCCCAGTACTACCTCATATTACACCCTTTAATTTCGAAGATGAAGCCAATAGAGGGGATAGTGTACAGGTCTCTTGTTATATTAGCAAAGGAGATTTGCCTTTGAATTTTACTTGGATTTTAAACGGAAAATCCGTAATGCAGTATTCAGATATTGCTATAAGTTCATTTGGAAAGAAAACCTCAGTTTTGAATATTGATTCTGTTGATGAACATCACGCTGGAAATTACACGTGTATTGCATCGAATAAGGCCGGATCTTCTACTTTTACTACACAATTAATCGTTAAGGGTAATTTTATTGATTTAACAATTCTTTTTATTTATTAGTTTTACCAAAAATCCAACCTTTCCATTTTGGCGATGAACCATCGTCCGTTGGTGAAAGTATTACTGCTCAGTGTTCGATAATTTCTGGTGATATGCCAATTGGTTTTTCTTGGATTTTAAATGGCAAACTTATCGATAGCTCTCTTGGGATCAATATAGGAAATTTTAGCAAAAAGACTTCAGTTTTAGCTATTGACAATGTATCAGAAGAACATGTAGGCAATTACACATGTCTTGCTAGTAATAAGGCAGGAATTAGTAGTTACTCTTCAGAATTATCAATTAAGGGTACTTCTTTTCTGAAATACAATCAATTTTACTTTCTTAATGCTGTAGCATGTTTATTTTTCCCGTCTCTTCTTTCCCACATTACAGTTTTACCAAGAATTACACCATTCCATTTTGAAGATAATCCTGCACATTCTGGCCAGTATGTCCAGATCCAGTGTTTAGCTTCCGAAGGTGATCTTCCAATTACTATCGTGTGGTTACTAAATAATGAACCAATAGGGAGCTTTCCAGAAATAACCGTCTCTAAAATGGGTAAACGTAGTTCAATTTTATCAATAGAATCAACAACATATGATCATTGTGGGAATTATTCATGTCTTGCTAGAAATCAAGCAGGTTCTACTAGATTTACAACGGAACTTCGAGTAAATGGTTAGATTTTTGATTGTTTCATTATCCTTTTCTTCCAGTCCCACCACAAATGACCCCTTTCAGTTTTGACGATGATCCTCCTATCAATTCTGGTGATATGGCATCAATATTTTGCACAATTAGTAAAGGGGATCTACCTATCGATATTGTTTGGACTTTAAATGGTGAACGAGTCGAAAAAATTGACGGAATCTCAGTTTTACGAACCAATAAGCGTATAAGTCAATTAAGTATTGACTCAGTACAAGCTTACCATAGTGGATATTATACCTGTACGGCAAATAATTCAGCTGGCTTTATCCAACATTCAAC
The DNA here is from genome assembly GCA_037414755.1 of Lydus trimaculatus. Lineage (NCBI taxonomy): Eukaryota > Metazoa > Arthropoda > Insecta > Coleoptera > Meloidae > Lydus > Lydus trimaculatus. The sequence continues at coordinate 21,832 of JAZBGY010001154.1, read as the reverse complement.
ATTTTTACACATAAATGGTACTTTTTAATGTTTGTTTCTTTTGGTTTTCTTTTGGTAGCCTTACCGAAACTCCTACCTTTTACATTTGGTGATGAACCTTCTTATTTGGGTGATTCAACAACAATACAATGTAGTTTATCAAGTGGCGATATGCCTGTAGAATTCTTTTGGGCAATAAATGGTGTGCCTTTAAAGAATATCCAAGGAGTTACAATAACTTCTTTTAGTAAAAAGACATCCGTTATAAGTATCGAGTCACTACAGGAGCATCATGCCGGAAATTATACTTGTTTAGCTCAAAATCGTGCAGGAGTTGCTAGTTATTCTTCTAACTTAATAGTTAAGGGTAACTACCTATTATTACTATTAAGTTTTTGTTGTTTTTCTTAGTTCTTCCACGTATTATCCCTTTTAATTTTGAAGAAAATCCTCTACATACTGGACAATATGCCCAAATCAATTGTTTAGTAGCGGAAGGTGATTTACCATTGGAAATTACATGGACTTTTAATAAAAAATCTTTGGAAACTTACCCAGAGATTACAACATCAAAAATTGGACGCAGAAGTTCAATTTTAACAATCGAATCGGTCTCAGAGAATCTTGCTGGAAATTACACTTGTTACGCTAAAAATCTAGCAGGACTAGCAAAATATACGAACCAGCTGCTAGTTAATGGTGATTGTCATTTTCCGTAACTATTTTTTCTTTTTTTTCCTATTCCAGTTCTCCCTCGGATTGTTCCTTTTGATTTTGGTGATTCCCCAATTAATTCCGGACAAACAACACAAGCAACATGTTTAGTATCTGAAGGTGATCTTCCATTGAATCTTACATGGAACTTTGAGGGGTATCCATTAGAAAATTCAAATGGTATTGTTATAACAAAAATTGGAAAGAAAGCTACACTATTGTTGATTGATACGGTGACAGAATTACAAAGTGGAAATTACACGTGTATTGCTCAAAATAGGGCGGGATCTAGTCATTATACAGCATCATTACATGTTTATGGTATTATTCTTCTTTTAATGTCCATTTATCGAATGCAGATCTTCTTTGTGGCTAAAATATTTTTGTTGCACCATCTCAGTCTTCTAAATTATATTGTTTTATTGTGGGACTACATTGGCAAAAATCTCAGCTTCTAATCCGAAACATTTAAAATCCTTTCAGAAAAAATCCTCTAGCAATGCTGAGATTTTAGGGTTTCCCGTTTTCCAACTCCTGTGCACTTTTTTTCATCTTCTACTAACTATTTTTTGTTAACTTTCGCATGCTTATTATTATAATTTGTCCTACTCATATTTTATGTTTTGTTTTTCAATTGAAAAACTATAATTTTTGGCAAATCAAAATTTTTAATGCATGCACAAGAAGTTTTGAAAATATTTCGGCTATTGAAATTTGCATGTTGTTTCTACAAAAAAAAATTAGGTTTTTAGAAACATTTTAATTAACAAAGAATTCACTTTTAGTACCACCAAGATGGATTTTAGAGCCAACCGATAAAGCATTTGCTCAAGGCTCTGATGCTGCTGTTGAATGTAAAGCCGATGGTTTCCCCAAGCCTGTAGTGACATGGAAAAGGGCTACAGGTTAGTTTTCTTTAGAAGTGTTCAGGCTGTAAATGTATTAAAAAAAAATCTTTAGGGGTATCACCCGGCGATTACAAAGACTTTAAGCCAAATAATCCTGATATTAAAGTTGAAGATGGTACTTTAATGATTAATAATATCCAAAAAACAAATGAAGGCTATTATCTTTGTGAAGCTGTCAATGGTATTGGCTCAGGTTTATCGGCAGTTGTTCAAATCAGCGTACAAGGTAAGTTTTATTTGTTACGAAATCAGTGAAAAAATATAGTAAAATGTTTTAGCTCCACCACAATTTGATATAAAATTACGTAATCAAACATCACGTCGTGGAGATCCTGCTGTATTGCAATGTGAAGCTAAAGGTGAAAAACCAATTGGTATATTATGGAATATTAACAATAAACGCTTAGAACCAAAAGGTGATAATCGCTATACAATCCGTGAAGAAATTTTAGCCCATGGTGTCTTATCCGGTTTGAGTATTAAACGTACCGAACGTTCCGATTCAGCATTATTTACATGCGTTGCAACAAATGCTTTTGGCAGTGATGATACAAGCATTAATATGATTGTACAAGAAGTACCAGAAATACCATACGGTTTGAAAGTTTTGGACAAATCAGGACGTACCGTACAATTATCATGGGTAGCACCATATGATGGAAATTCACCAGTAACTCGCTATATGATTGAATATAAACAAAGCAAAGTCGGTTGGGAAGGAAATACTGAACGTGTTTTAGTACCAGGAGATCAAACTGAAGCTGGTGTATTTACATTACGTCCTGCTACAACTTACCATATCCGTATTGTTGCACAAAATGAAATCGGCCAAAGTGATCCATCAGAAACAGTTACAATTATAACTGCTGAAGAAGCTCCAAGTGGTCCGCCAACAAATATCCGTGTCGAAACTAATGATCAACATTCATTGATTGTTTATTGGAAAGCACCAGTACGTGATGAATGGAATGGTGATATTTTAGGTTACTATGTTGGTTATCGTTTGGCAAATTCAGATGATCCATATCTTTTTGAGACTGTTGACTTTAGTCGTGAAGATGGAAAAGAACATCATTTGAAAATGTCGAATTTGAAGATTTATACACAATATTCTGTTGTTATTCAAGCATTTAATAAAGTCGGTGCTGGACCATTATCTGATGATGTTAAAGCTTATACTGCTGAAGGTGTACCAGAGAAACCCCCAGACAAGGCTACCTGCACAACTTTAACAGCTCAAACTATTCGTGTTTCATGGGTTTCACCACCACTAACGGCTGCTAATGGTGTTATTAAAGGATACAAAGTCATCTATGGACCTTCAGATTCTTGGTTTGGTAAAAAAAAAATACGAAATTTTTTACTGTAATTTGGACTAACTATTTTTGATTTTTAGATGAAAATAGCAAAGATACTAAAATTACAGCTGCTAGTGAAACAATTTTGCATGGTCTTAAAAAGTACACTAACTACAGTATGGAGGTTTTGGCTTATACTTCTGGTGGTGATGGTGTTCGAACGGATCCAATTCATTGCCAAACAGAACAAGATGGTAATGTTTATGATTCTAAATTTTAATACATATAGCTGACATATAAATAAATTGCAGTACCAGAAGCTCCGGTTGCTGTCAAATCTCTGGTCATGTCAGCGGATTCAATTTTGGTCAGTTGGAAACCACCAGTTGAACCAAATGGTATTGTTGAATATTACACGGTCTATTATAAACCAGCTGAAAAACCTGATGAAAAACCAAAATCACAAAAAATTGTACCAAATCTGAGAAATCAAAATTTAAGTTATCAAGCGAAAAATTTGGACAGTACTTTGAAATATGAATTTTGGGTAACTGCAGCAACAACAATCGGTGAAGGACAACCATCAAAGAAAGTTATCGTGTCACCAAATACAAGTGTACCAGCGAAAATTGCCTCTTTTGATGATACGTTTACAACAACTTATAAAGAAGATGTAACATTACCATGTTTAGCTGTTGGCATGCCACCACCAACAATCACATGGAAGATCAAAGGTGTACAGTTTACAACAAACGATAAAATTCGACAACAACCAGATGGTTCATTATTTATCCGTGATGTTAGCCGTACAAATTCTGGTGAATATTCGTGCCATGTTGAAAATGATTATGGGCAGGATACGGTGACACATCAATTGATTGTTAATGCACCACCATATGCTCCACAAGTTTCACTAACAGCAACAACAACAAATTCGTTAACATTGAAAATGAAACCACATGAATCTGATGTTGAACCTATCCATGGTTATGTCATCCATTATAAACCGGAATATGGTGATTGGATAACTGTTCAAGTTGGACCTAGTGTTGAAAAATACACATTGGAGAAACTCTTATGTGGCACAAGATATCAAGTATATGTTACAGCTTATAATAGTATTGGAACTGGTGATCAATCCGATACATTAAATCCACGTACCCGTGGTGAAAAACCAATTATACCAACTGCTGAAAAGTTCATTGAAGTTTCATCAAATAGTGTTACATTACATTTAGGTGCTTGGTCAGATGGTGGTTGTCCTATGCTCTATTTCGTCATTGAACATAAGAAAAAGTATTTAATTAATAAAAACGCTAATTATTCTGATTAACTGATTTGTAATTTTTTTTAGAACAAGTAATGAATGGATTCAAGTTTCAAATAATGTAAAATTAGGACAGAATTTCGTTTTACTGGACTTGGACCCGGCTGTTTGGTACCATTTAAGAGTGACAGCACATAATAATGCTGGATTTAACGTTGCTGAATACGAATTTGCTACACTTACAGTTACTGGAGGTATTCTTTTTTATTTTGAACTAGAATTGTGTAAAAAGATTGATAGAATGCGTTTCGGTCATTTCTTTCTATAGGGAACGATTAGAAATGCTCGAAACTCATCAATCTATGATTGCGCTTCATTTGATTTCATTGGAAACCCACTTTTTTTATTTTATTGTTATCATTATTATTATTTTTTGAATGTTTAGCATGAGTCGTAAAGAAAACCGGCATGGTTTTGTTGTTGTTTCGCAATAGTACCTGAATGGTTCTTTTTCACATTTTTTGATTGTTGGTTAGATTTGTTGTTTAGAAAACCGTTTACCAGCCTCCAATCTAGATTATAAATAGGACCCGTATACCCTTTGTTTCAGGTACTATTGCCCCGGCCCGTGAAATCCCCAAAGAAGATACACTACAAATAATCCTGGCCAATTTAAACCTTGTTGTCCCAGTAGTGGCTGCCATTCTCGTCATTATTGTTGCCATTATCGTAATTTGTGTATTACGAGGCAAAGGCAACTATCATAAAGGTAACTGAAGTTTTTTTTCTTTCTTTTGTTTGTTCGTGCATCTTCTACACAAAAATTTAGCAACAATTGCTCCAATTGGTGAACCATCAAATACTGTACGAATGTTATTCCCATGGATACCGGATTGGGTGGATTGGAATATTGCTGTACCAGTTGCCACAACCGTTGTCGTTGTAGTTGTTGGTATTGTTGTTATCTGCGTTGCATTATCACGCAAAGCTAATGGGCCATTACAAACACGTCTCAGGAGTGATTGTATGTTTTTGATAAGAAATTCATAAAGAAAAAAAAAATATAGAAAAATCAGCAAAATTAAGACGAAATCTTTGTTAAAAATTGCAAAGATTTTGGTCAGAAGGTTATTTTTTTTTTAGTAGTAAAATTTATTAAAATGTGTTCTAGATGATGTTGTTTATAATCAATCAGTGAATGCTGCATCAACTTTGGATAAACGTCGTCCGGATTTAAGAGATGAATTAGGCTACATTGCACCACCCAACAGGAAATTACCACCAGTACCTGGTTCAAACTACAATACATGTGATCGTATCAAGCGAGGTACCGTTTTAAGTAAGAACCATCCATTGCTTATTATGCATGCAATTTTGCGTTCAATTTTTACTTTCCATTATTTGTTCTTCAAATTAAAATTGGCGAAACATCATCATTTCAAACATTTACTTGTTACAATCAAAATGGGTGCTAACATATTCATTTTGCATTTTATTAGTTATTTTTTTCAATTTGTATTGTTGTGGCGGCTTTAAAGCAACCATTTTACCCAAATTCCAAAAAAGGTACTTTTGATATTTGTTTTTGTTCTCTTTAAACCTTGTGTAATAGGGGCTCATTATCGTTCTCATTCTACCTGGGATCCAAGAAGGCATTTGTATGAAGAACTTAGAAGTAGGAGAGGTTCAAATGAGACGGTTCATACTCATAGAGGTAACATAACAAGATTTGATAAACTTGCTATGATTTTTTTTGTAAAAATAAAACAAAATAATTTAAAAAAAAAACAATAAAATGCTTGGATGCTTCCGGTACTAATTGAAAACTACACTACACTTCATAGATTGTCTTCTGTGTGACGTGTGCCTTAATTTTAGAAAAAAAAAACAGGTTTGCTAGAGTGTAGATTGTAAAATTCTATCAATGAAATCCAATTGAAAAAAGTCGTAAGTGTTTGCTGTGTTTGCCGCAATTTGAGTTTTTGCATGTCGCAATATTGTTCCCTCTTACCATTCTCATCATCATATTATCACCACTACTAATAATTTTTCCACAATTTTCTTTTATTAATTGAATTTTGATTTCTTTATGTTTCTTTATAGGTATGGATGATGAAATTTGTCCATATGCAACCTTCCATCTTCTTGGTTTCCGTGAAGAAATGGATCCAAGTAAAGCAATGCAATTCCAGACTTTCCCACATCCACATTCTGGTACAATGGGACCATCTGGTATGAACACACCACACCAAATGCATTCAAGAAACGGTTCACAATCAATGCCAAGACAAAATCGACGTTACGATCGAGTCGGTTCACAAGGTACAATTTTCAATTATTGTATTTTTTTTGTTATAATAAAGAAAAAATTGTTTTTTAAATAAAGGAAACGGCAGCATTTATTCACCTGGTCCAGAATATGATGATCCAGCGAACTGTGCTCCAGAAGATGAACAATATGGTTCACAGTATGGCGGTTACGGTGCACCATATGATCAATATGGTAGTCGTGGTTCAATTGGACGTAGATCATTAGGTTCATTACGTGTACAACCAACGAATAGTAGTCCAGAACCACCACCACCACCACCACGTAATCATGATCCATCATTTAATGATTCAAAAGATAGTAATGAAATATCGGAAGCTGAATGTGATCGTGATCAACTAATTAATAATCGTGCCTATGGTGGTGAGTTTGGTTTTTATTTGAGAATTTGGTTGTTAACAAAAGCTTTTGCTTAAATTTATTAATTGGTTATCTTTTTGTACAGTTGCGAATCAGTATTATGTACTTGCTTAACTTGCACAAATACTTGTGAATGTACCAAATAACATATCTTTTCTACAAGTACTTTTACAAGTATTTGTACAAATAATCTTGCACAACCGAACTCAAAATTTATTCTAGATTTCGTTTTATCAAATTGCTCGTCATTAACAGATTAACTTGATTGTGTTTCTGAAGCATAATCAGGAGTTGGGTAGCAAATTCTCCTTAAGTCAGAAAAATTCAAGAGAAATTTTTTTAAATTTTGAAGTGATTAAGTACACACTATTGATTCGCTCTACAGAATTGACAAAAAATGATTCAAAATTATCTAAATTCGGTTTTTTTCAGAAAATGAGCAGGGTAAGTGTAGTTGTTTGAGTGATGATTTCTCTTTCAAACAATCAAAAAAAAGAGCGAAATAATCGTTTGAAATCATTCATGCAACCATTGCATGCCTTCTGTACTCAAATTGGAAAACAATAATAACAAAAATTGTGTTAATAACAGCATGATTTCTTTTGTTTTATCGACATATCATTTGCTATTTTGCATTTTTCAGTTTTATTTCATTTTTTTTTAATTTTTAGTTGTTTTTTTTTTACAATTATTTATGTTCAAGTGTTCGTGGTCGTGTAGTTTATGTGTTGGTTTGTATTTTCAGTAATGAGAAATAGTGCAAAGGATGGCATGTCTCACGAGGAAATGCGCAAACTGATTGAAAGGTCAGTACACACAAGATTCTTTTCCCCCAAAAAAAAAAAAAATGTAATAATTTCATTAATCAATATCAAAATTTTATCAAATTGGCAAGTATGGGATATTCAAATTTATAAAATTCGATCAAATATACCCTTTTGCCATTATTCTGTCGATTTTTAATGTAAAATAAATTTAATTTCATGAATTCCTCACAACAGGAAGCTGTAAGTGTGTACTGTATTTTTGCTTAATTTTTGTTTTGTTTTTTAAGATTAAAAAAGGCAAAAAATAATAATGGGTTGCACAATTTTATGTGTTTGTAATTTTTTTTTCTGTTCTATTGTTTGTGTGCACAATTTTAACAATTTGTGTTGATTTTTATTAACAAATTTTTTATTCTTTCTTTTTTGTTTTGTTCTAATTCTTTAAAGTGTGTTCTAGTAGATTTATTAATTGTGTGTGTTTTTGTTTTGTGATTTTGATTTTTGTAGACACGAAACAGGCCAAACAAACGGGGGACTCACAGCCTACGATACTGTGGCAGTGTAATTTATAAGAAGCTAACAAGAAAACGATGATGACAACTGTCATTTTTAGAGGCCATATCTCTTCTATATCTTCTAAAATGGAACGAAAACATCTCATCCATCACCCAATTTCACCAACGAGATTTGGTCACTAAAATATAATAATTTTTTTTGGTATTCACTAGAAAACAAATATCATAGAAACTAGATTTCGTTAATTATGATTGATTTGCTCTTTTTTTTTTGTTGATCAAAAATTATAGAAATGTTGTGACCGATGGATTGTTTAATTATTTAAAACAAATCGATTTTCTATTGAATACCAATAATTTTCGTACCAAAAATTAGTTGTTTTCTTTATCTCTTGATCTTTCAATTGAATTTCGAAATACGTACACATTTTGCCAATTTCGTCAAACTAAATGTACGATTCGCTTTTATTGTACACAGTGGCTCAATGTGTGATGTGATATTTTTAGGTTTGTGAATTCTTTGTTTCTCTCTCAATTTTTTTTTGAAATTTTTTTCTAATTAGACCAAAAGTCTACAGTGGTGCCAAAATTTCTACAAAAAATTTTCTTAGATCCTACTGTAGACGAGATTAGTTTTAATTGATTTTTTTTTAATTTTTAATTATTATTGTAATCATAATTAACTAATTGTAATAATTAACTATGAAATATAGCTTTAGTGTTTGTCTAGTTGGCGATTAAATAGTTTTTGTTGTTTCTATTGTCTTGTAAAGGTGTTTTTTGAAAAGGTTGTGCATCGCCAACGATTTGTAATTAATATAAGAAAGTTTCATATTTTTTCCTCTGGATTCTCTATAAAACAATATACAACAAATCTTTTATAATTAGTTGAAAATTAGGAACAGATAATTATTTTAGCCGCTAGATTTACAAAAAATAAATATATATAAATTAATGTTTTTAATCTTGTAATGCATGCGTTTTTGTCCAAGAAAAATAACAAATATATAAATGTAGGTGTGAAAAAACGAAATTACAACAAAAAAAAATTCATAATTAATACTCAGAAGCTTTGTAGTGTTGAAAATTATCAGTAGTGTAGTACATTTAATCCTTAATAATTCCACACACACAATTTAAAATAATTATGGCATTTTAGACGTGCATTTGTGGGTTTTTTTCTGTATAATATTTTGTTTTGTGTAAAGTTCCTAATATTCTCTCGTGTAATTCTTATCTGTCTTTCCATCACAGAAAAACTAGTCACAAAAAACGAAATGGTCACAACACTTTCAATTTTTCATCTGTTTATTTCCTGTTGTTTTCCTCCTTTTGTTTAATGGTTTAGAATGCCATTATTTAATATATATAAATGTATCTTCTGTGTGCTATATATATATAGTATATAAAAATATTACCCTCAGAAAAAATAAATAGTTTTTAGTGTTATATAATACTCGATATTATGTAATTTTCTGCAATATTCTCTTGATATTATCCCTTTTTAAACAATTGTGTGTTTTATACTGTTTTGTGTTTCTATTTTGTAATGTTTTTTTGTGATTTTTGTGCTTCTATTTTATACACTTTGCCATTATATTTCTCTCTCAAACAAACAAAAAAACAACAAATTTTGATTATATGAGCTTCAATTTTCAATCGAAGTCTTTTTGGTTAATAACAATAAATATTGTAAAATAACAAGACATTGTTTCATTTTAAACTATCCGTCATTTTACAGTGTAATTCATCAATAGATGGAGGGTTAAGAACAACAGATCAGCTGTGGTCACAGGAAGGCCATAGTGGCCAAACGACCCCTATAATCTAATCTAGAGTGTAATTCATACACCTATTTGCAATGGTTTAATGAGAAAAAGATACTCTACAATGATTTGTTTTAGTTGAAACATAAAGATGGACGTAAGAAGGTACAAAAAGATTTTTAGTATTTTTGTTACAAAACTCCCATTTTAAAAATTACTGATTTTCGGGCGATCTACCATGCCGGAGATAGGATCTTTGACGACCGCATGCAGATTCTGTCTAATTATAAGTGCCCCTGCAATGATCTAGGCGTGTGTTTGATAGAACCACTTCACTTTAATCTTAGAAAATAATGATACAGGGACTGACGGATATAGCCTTTTCATCGACTCGAATCACTAACAAAATTGAAATGAATTCTGATTACTTTAAATTTCGAATACAGCCCTATCCGTAATTAAACAAAATATTAGATTAGATTAGATTACATCTATATTGATATCCCAAGAAAGATATCTTTTTAGCAAATATCCAGTTTTGTTGCTTGTAGTTCGTCGGTTTTTATCTACTCCATCAAGTAATCCTGCCAGTGAGCAGCTATTTAACGGGGCATCCTTAATCTATGAGGATAAAAAACAGATTGTATGGTAATAATGCTCCTATTTTTAAAATTCGACTTGCTTTTGTTAAGTGGGTGTTTTATCCCTTAAAACCAAATCTCCGCTGATACAAAAAAAAAAACGAATCGCTTATTTTTTGAGTACTACACCAATATGTGAAAACGAACCAAATCGTTGGGGGGGGCACATTCCTCGTAATTTTTATAGAACGTAATAGCGTACCACGTATTTCACCACGTTTATCCTTAATGAGAAACCTACCAGGGACGTGCAAATGCATTCAGTGGCCCGGGAGCCAAAAATGCAGTTGGGGCCCTTATTTCGATTATATACATGTTAGAAACAATAACAATCAATAAATAAAGACCTCACATTTCAGTTCGTGTGTCATTTTAAGGCCCCATAACTGGTGAGCCTGGGTGCAGCGCACCCCCCATTTGCACAGCCTTGCCTAACACCGTTTATGGTGAGTTGTTTTTTTTTTTTAATGTATCCGCCTTCATGTCTAGCGATTTCTCGTTTTGTAGACAAACGGAGAGTTTAAGATACGAAAATCTCAAATGGTAGGGAGAGCAAGTTGTTCCTGTGTAAACTCAACTTTCAATTTTTCCGAAAATACCTCTCACTATTATTACTATCAAGAATCAGCAATTGTGTGAGAACAAGTCATAATGGGATGCATATTGGATAGACAACTTTAAGGATAAGGATAAAGTACAAGTTTTTAGTGAACGAAAAGTATTTGAACGTGTTTAATAAATTAAAAAAAGAAATATATTTTATTGAAAAATAACTCTTATAATTTAAATTTATGTATGTATTCCATATTTAGTTTTCATCTTATCAATTTCCTCTTGTTTCTTTTCAATATCAGTCTTTTTAAATGCTTTACTAGCTTGATAATATAATACAACTAAATAACGATTACATACATTAAAACCAGATAAATGATCACATGCATTCTTTGCATCAAATATATCTTCATAAACAACAAATGCAGTACCACGTGTTTCTGGTGTATTACCAACACGAATTTGTCGGATTGCACCATATTTACCAAAGATATCATACATTTCTTCTGCTGTTATTTTATAAGGTAAATTACGTACGTACAATATACGATTGATTTCAGGTGGTAGCCTAACCTATAAATTTGAGGGGAAAAAAACAATATTGTAGTAAATTTTCAATACATATCATTGAAATTACGCACATTTGCTTTCCTTTGCATCGCCAAAGCCATTTTTACTAATTATTTTCCAAATAAATCAAAAGAAAAATTGAATTAAATAACCTGTTTAACAACACAATTGACACTCTGAACAACAATGTTACCAACTGTTAGTGTTGCCCGGTGTTGTCAGGTACCTTGCTTTGCGGAGTGAAATCAGTAGAACCAACCGGTAAAATTCGGTAGATTGTATATAATGTGTATGCGCATGCGTACTTTCGCATACGTGTGTCTGGGATTTTTTCATTAAAATTCAAATAAAACAAAATACAATTAAATGAATACAATTACTACTATTAAAAACTTTTATTAATTGAAATAATTCATAAAAAAAAAATCGGTAGAATCAATTTTCAGATCGGCCGACCGGAGCCAAAAACTGTGGATCTATCGAAAAATTGATAGATCTGGCATCACTCCAACTGTCTAAATAGAGGAATTTGACTTCTAATATTGGCAATATTGGTATTCCATTGTGAATGTGGTTAATTATGGCAGGGCATCACAATGATTACCTGCCGTTTATGTTGTATGATTGTTGTTAAATTAAATAATGTTTAACAAATACATAAATATTTGGTAATATTTTAATTTAAAATAGTATCAGTGGTATTTTATTAAAAATAATAATAATAATAATACAGACTGCAATTTTTAAAAATTTCTGTTAATTTTTAGGTTAGAATAAATAAATAAAAAAAATGTCAAAATTATTGGAAGTTTGTGTAGATAATTATGATTCTGCAATAGCAGCAATTGAATCTGGTGCAAATCGTCTTGAATTATGTTCATCATTAATTGATGGTGGTTTAACACCAACACCAGGCTTATTACAACAAATTTTAAATTATCCAAAGAAATTACCAATTTTCTGTTTATTACGTTGTCGTTCTGGTAATTTTATTTATAATGAAAATGAAATTGAAATTATGAAAAAGGATGCTTTAATATTAAAGAAATTAGGTGCTGATGGTTTTGTATTTGGTGCATTAAATAATAATGGTGAAGTTAATATGAAACAATGTCGTGAAATAATTTTATCATGTAGTCCATTACCCGTTACATTTCATAGGGCATTTGATTTCTGTAAACGACCAACAATTGAAATTGAAGTTCTCATTGATTTAGGTTTTAAACGTGTATTAACTAGTGGTAAACAGAAAACAGCACAATTAGGTTCGAAATTAATTAAAAAATTAATTGATCAAGTTGGTAATAGAATTATTTTAATGCCTGGTGGTGGTATTAATAAACAAAATATTGGGTTTATTATTGAAAATTGTAATCCCAAAGAATTACATGGATCATTTAGAAAAGATAAGAAATCTAGTAATGAAAATGATGATGATGATGATGAAAATGATGATAAAGAATTGAATGAAATCATGGGAATTGAACGACAGTCATTAATTGAAATCGATAAAGATCATTTATCTGAAGTTGTATATTTGTTAAAAAATATGTAAACTGCTTTTTATTTGCGACTCGCTTATACATTTTGGATCTCTAAAACAAAATAAATCAATTAACTCATTACAATGAGATTAATTTTTTTCGTTTGAAATACACTAGTCACTCTTGTCAGGAAAGACTGAATGACACCAGGAAGTATCGGACTATCCGCTACATGCATGATGACCTGCCGATTAAAACTCCTCAAGTTCGGCCATCACTGCTCTCGGAGTCCAGGTGGCATTGTCCATGTAAAATCATCTCCAACATAGGATTTTATATTGTCACTCTATGTAATGGTGGTAAGAGTATAGAGCCATACCGTTCCCTGCATCTAGTACACTATCTTTATTCATTTCTATTGGCAGCTTCAACTCATGCTGGCGACTATCCTCATTCCATCTTGTGCATGAGAACAAAATATGCTCCACCATATCTACTTCATAACGGAATTTGCATATATTAATACGTTGCCAATTCGATATAGGTAGTGCATGAAATTATCGTGGCCCAAAAAACCAGGTTCACATAATCTATTTCTGCAACTTTGCGGTTTATATGATGTATCCATCTATTCCCTACCTTTTTTTTTCGTAAAGCTCTGTTCTTTCTTTCACGAGTACATCTATTGGAAAAAGACCCATTCAGTACTTGTTCCACCTTTGTCGATACTGTCCTCAATGTACAGACAATTCTTATTGCCATTTTTATATTAATTTCCGTCAGTACAAATTATTCCCATAGCTATTCCTATTAAAAACGGTGAATTTCATGAAAGTAAGCGAAAAGGGGTGATACCAGTACTAAATAGGAACACCACTGGAGTAGTTTCATTGACAATGTATTTTCGAAGCATATTTGTAACATTTGGTGACATAAACAATATGTTTTGAGAGGTGATGATAACTACTCTATTGTTATCAATTTTAGAGTTTACAAGCTAAGACGGCCAATTTTAAAGTTTCTCGTCCAATTTCACTTTAAAAGTCGTTTAATTATTGGGCTACATTTAGCTCATTTTTAAATTGACATTCTTTTCATGGATAGGTTATGTTCTTGATAGATGAGGTTATGTAATTGTCAATTTTGCAAAAAAAAAAAACATTTTCAAATCAAATAGATGAAACGACGAAATGGAAACATCAACTAATTTCGAATTTACAAATAATAATAACAACCATAATAATAATTCATCATTAATATTACGTGATTTAGGTCGTGCCACACGTCGTGGTATAAAAAAATGTCCAAAATGTGGTACATTTAATGGTTGTCGTGGTATGATATGTAAGAATAAAAATTGTGATGCAATATTTAAAGATTATGCTGATAAGAGACGTATCAGTTTAGATGCTGTACGTTTATCAAATATAGTTAGACATATATATTCAGTACGTGTACGTGATACAGGACCAGATCATCGTGGTTTTGTACAATTACCATATTTCCCATTACAAAATACAAATAATAACAACAATAATAATAATAATACAAATAGTAATAATAACAACAGTAATAATAGCAATGATGATGATAATAATAATAATGATTTGAAAAATGTTTTATCAGAGAATGCATTGTGTTTTGTTGATTCATGTCAAAGGATATTTGATGATTCGATTTTAAAATGGCATGAAAACAATGAAATAACAAATCAGCAAACATCCTTATTATGTGTACATATCGATTCAGCAATAAATAGTCGTAATATAGCAACACCATTACATTTTAAACAGGAAATCTTTGATTTATTACAAATTAATGAGAATATGAGAGAAAAATTGTGGCTATTAGCAACAGAGAAAGAAGGTACATTAGTACAAAGAGTTTCCAGGACTGTGATGGCTGTTAAATGTCAAGTTTCACCAAAACATCCTTTAGGATATTTACATTTTACATTTAGTTGTAGTAAAGGCAGAGAAACTTATGATAAATATTATTGTAGTTGTACAGAATTTATGGGTAATTTTCACATTTTGAAAAGATATCAAATCAGATTATTAATTTAATCGTAAAGTTTCAGAGAAATCCAATACTGTTCAATACAAATGTGTGCATTATTATGCTTGTATTTGTGCCTTAGCTGGTGATCCGAAATACTCAGAAGAGTTTAAATATTTTATCAGTAACGAATTCCCAACAGAAGGTGGATTTATTATTTAAGAAAAATAAATAAATAAAATAAATATTTGATTTGAATTTCTAGATCATCATCATTTAGATAATGAGACAGCACCGAAAATGATAAAAATCGAAGATAAATTAACGAAACCTAATGCAAATTTGAAACAAATCATTGAACGAAAAACAAAATGTTCAAATATGAAAATTTTGAAAAAGTACAAAGCTCTTGCACCGAAAATTCTGCCTGTACAAATCCAATTATTAGAAAAAGATGTTGAATTTACCAATTATTTGCAACAACAACAACAACAACAACAACCATCATGGGATTTTTTAAGTTGGTTAAGTTTTGTTACTGAATCGATTAATCAAACAATGCAATTCGAGAATTATGGCAATCTTAATACGCTCAATTTTCCGATTCCACAGGTGTAATTTCTGTTACAATAAGTTTTAAAGGTTTAGAAATAATCTGTTGACTTTTATAGAGTTTTTTTGACGAATTTCTGAAACGAATTCCAGATATTTACAAGGAAAATCAACAGAATATCTATCGAATTATGAATATTTTACATGTTAAACAAATTTTCGACACCGTCGATGTAGGTTTAGAATTTTTTCCGATTACTGTTAACTAAATCCGATAATTTCAGGTAAAATTGAAAATCTCGAAAAGATTCATTCATGAAAATGGTGAATTTATTGAAGAATATGAGGAGAATAATGAAAATGAAATAAAAAAATCCACATTCATATTTTTTCTAAATGTCGGCCAATCAACGGTTGATGAAAGTGATAATACTAATAATCCATTTATAATTGAATGGTTACCAAATATTACAACAATTACGAATATTGGACAAATTAAATTTCACTATAAATATGGAAGAAAAAGTACTTAACAAACATCAAGCATATATAGAATAAATACGATAAATCTGTTTATTTTTCTACACGAATTAACACAATTTTGTTCCGTTAAAGTCTTTCTTTCTACCCTTCTTTTACATACATAATACATGTTTCAAAAGATTTGTCCACATACAGGTAGAGTTTATGTAAGTGTGACTACACAGTATCTCTGTCCTAAGGCCGATCCTACACGGAGTTGTAGGTTAGTGACAACTGAAATTAGAAAGTAATTGAAGAGACAATTCTCGTACATATGGAAACTCAAAAGCTACTATTATTGTGGATATAAACGCCAAAGGAGACGATTCTGCATACACCAATACATAGAAAAGAACATCAATTGTAAATTATTTGTAACACAGCTAAAGAACTGCAACAAACAGTTGATGAATTTTATTCGTTTTACAGGATGAGCAATTGATATCATTTCTGGTGCTGGAATACTTGGGCAATTGTATAGACATAGGTATTTCTCTACTTTTTGAACGATCTCAATATTAAATCTTTGTTCGGTCATGGCAACAATTAAAAAAAAGTACGTACTCAATCAAGCTGACAAGCGACTGACGTTGCCGGTTTCTTAGCAATTTATCGCTCGTATACGAGAAACCCACCTATAGTTGGTCACCTTTGATGTGTAAAATTTCTCAAAACAATACATATCGCTGTTGTAAGCACATATGTACGCCTTGGCCCACATAAGACTCGTCAGCCTAGGCAGTGTGACCTTACTACCTGCTGAATTTGCAAAGAAGTCTCCCAGAGAAATAGTTAGCTTTGCTAAAAAGATATCTTTCCTGGGATATCAATAGATGGAGGGTTAAGAACAATAGATCAGCTCTGGTCGCAGTTCAGGAAGGCTACATGGCCAAACGACCCATCTAATCTAAGCACATATGTAATTTGATAAATTAGGCACTCAATCTGATACGTTGAAGAAACACAGTGCTTGTGCTTTTTGTTATAAAATGACCCAGCATCCGTTGGACGAGGGTTACAACTTATTTGTTCACTTAAATAGGCTAAAACATAGGTACAGTTTCTAGATTTCGTTGCATGGATTTTGGACTAGCTTCGAGTAGCACTAGTCTTAGAGAATAAGAATCACATAACTATTGTTTATATCAACATAGTAGGTTCGTGTAATTGTATCGAACAATCCAAAAAAAAAAATGAACATAGAAATGGAGATACATCAGAGAACGCATGCCAATAATTTCTAGTTATCAGTTAGAAATCTTACAATTAGAGACTAAAAAAATAATAAATAACTAATTCAGTCAATTAACTTCTTTAAATTAATTTAAATCATTAGAGACAAAGGTTAAATTAGAGTTTTAGTTTTAATCATATTGTTCATGTGTTGTTAATAATTAAAATAAAAAAAAACAAAATAACTTAAACAAAGAAAAAAGTTTATTATTAGATTAGAACTGATCTTTGATATCCACTTTTTACGTATTATTAATGTAACACACTACAACCAATGATATTCAGTGGAAAAAATAAAACAAAATATCTATTTCGTAAAATATGAATAATGTATTTAATCTTTTTTTATTAATTATTATTAATATTTATGTATATCCAGTGTTGTAGATAGAATCGATTCTCAAACGATCCGTTATCATAGTTCCTTTGTTTATCTTTTTTTTTTATCAATAGTTTATCAAATAACACTCCGCCACTGGTACCGGAGCCACTTATTCATCGTCATTCAGCCTTGAATTTAATAACAATAATATAGTTTGTCAGTATTTTATCTGGCTTTCAGTCAATATTGTGCTGCATATAAATGTGTGTTAGGAGTATTATACCTATACGTACTGATTTGTTTTTCGTATAATTTTTTTGAGAAAAAAAATGTCTAAATATAAGTTCAGTTTTGATGAAGATACAAGGAAGTATTGTTGCGAGATTTTGAATGAAACAGAAACATCACGTCAACAATGTTTCAAACAACTCCAACAATGGGCTTTAGACAATCCACATCTACATATTAATACAAATGAAAAGGCATTAATACCATTTTTAAGATGTTGTAAATTTAATTTAGATCGAACAAAAACAAAATTAGAAAATTATTATAAATTACGTAGAGATGCACCAGAATGGTTTTCTAATCGTAATCCAACATTGAGAGAAATACAAGAATTAACAAAATTAGGTGTTTTTGTACCATTACGTAAACAATACAATAATCAAATGATTGTGATAATACGTACTGCTATACATAAACCACGTATACATAAACAGGATGATGTATTTAAAACTGGTTTTATGTTATTAGATTTGGCATGTCGTGAAATTGAAAATGCTCAAATTTATGGTGTTATAGCCATATTTGATATGAAGAACATATCATTCCAACATGCTAGACAATTAACAACAACTATGATTAAAAGACTTGTACAAACATGGCAAAATTATCATTGTCGTCCAAAGAATTTAGAATTTATTAATGCACCAACTTATATTAATGTTGTTTTAAATGTATTTAAAAGTTTTATGTCCGAAAAAATGAAACAACGTGTAAATGTACATTTTAATGGTGTAGAAACATTATATGATCTAGTGCCAAAAGAATATTTACCAAATGACTATGGTGGTGAATGTGGACAATTAGATGATACAATTAATTATTGGTATCAGAAATTATTTGAAAATTCAGATTGGTTTAAAGAAGATGAGAAGTATAGAGCTGAGTAATTATTTATATTATTGTTATTATTATAATTTATATAATTTTACATAAATATACATATAAAAACAGTCATACATACGTATTTTTTATTCATTACTAACTTTTCCCTCATAGAATTTGTTTGTCTTAAGGCGCGTCTACACCATGCCATGGTCTATACCAAGGAGATTATAAAAATACGGAGGGTGTATAACCCAGCTTGTGGGCGCGGTAATGTGAAGCCGCGTGGGGACGGGGGAAAACATAATAAATACGGGTATGCAACCCGTGATTGTACGCCCCGCTTATTCAAGGGCGTATATGGAGATTTCAAATAATTAGATGAATAAGAACTTTATATCACACAATTGAGGCAAAAGAAGCGATGCAATATGTAACAGATTGATAAACCGGTCTGATAATGCAATATATATGATGCAATTAAATACTTATACATTTTTTTGATATTACTTCAATAAGTTCAATTAAAAGTGTTATACGATTTTCCACGGCCGATTGATAGAAAATTTGTTCTTTTCAACAAAGAAAAATGTTTTTATTCATAAAATAATTCAAAATTGAGCGAATAATAACCACCTTGGGGCGTACAGATATGTCGGTCGTGGCTTCACTCGCCAGTCAAAATACTCCCTCCCTATTCTTATAACCTCCTTGGTCTATACACACGGACACATTTAGCTGGCAATCATGGTGGAATCTATCTTTGCACTATGGCTGGCAACATGCTGCCTGTATCAAATATCTCGCGTAGGTGGCAGCACAAGTCAGCAGTTTTGAGTGCTTCCCATGTGCCCGAGTAACACAACCAGCGCCTGCAATTTATTCCATGCGAGAACAGTAAATGAATAAACATCAAAGGAATGTTGTAAGCAATGTGTGTCCCGTGTAGACGTATTTTATGGTTATTTAGTTCGTTGCATGGTGCTTTGAGTACGACATGAAATATAAAACCCCAAAATATAGAAAAAGGTAGTATTGGTTATAATTATCTATTATAAATAAACCACAATAAACGCTGAACAGTAAGATAAACTGCATCACGAGTCTACTCAGCCGATTTATGATGCCAACTACGGGAAACAAAATACACAGAAGACACACAATTACAATGCAAATTTGCGGCGGCATGTAGACAATACCCACAAACAGTGTTGTAAGTACTATTGGTAACGCTTGCAGCATGATGCCGGCTAAATGTATCTGTGTGTAGACGCGCCTCTAGTACTTAAGGCGCGTCTCCACACGGACACATTTAGCCGGCAACATGGTGCAAGCATTGCCAGCACCGCTTGCAACACGTTTGCAGGTACTGTCTACACTGGGATACACGCCACAGCAAATTTGCGTTTTAATTGTGTGTCCCCTGTGTCTTTTGTTTCACGTAGTTGGAAGCATAAACCAGCTGATCCGACTTGTGATGCAGTTTATTTTATTGCGGTTTATTTATAATAAATAAATATAACCAGTACTGCCCTTTTCTTATATATTTTAGGTATTTATATTTCATATAGTGCTCAATATAATCAAAGCAACAAGAATTATAAGTTTTTTACAATAATTGGCTAGTTAACAAACTAAATAATCATAAAACACGTCTACACGGGACACACATTGCTTGCAACATTCCTTTGATGTTTTTTCATTTACCGCTCTCTCATGAAACAGATTACAACCGTTGACTGTGTTGCTCGAACACGTGGGCGACTCTCAAAACTGCTGACTTGCGCTACTACCCACTCGAGAAATTTCATACCAGCAGCATGTTGCCGGCTAAATGTGTCCGTGTGGAGACGCGCCTTTAGAATGTAGTTTTTCAAGCGAGGACACAAAATTATTGATGTTTTGTGTTGTTATGAGGACTGTTATATTATAGAGTTAATTTAGAAATAGTTCAATGTGTATCGATTAAAATATAAAAATATGATTGTTGAAGTTATTTTAATAGTGTTAGATCTAGGTGGAACCAAGTAGAGGTCTCTGCTCTTTGCGATAAGTTTTATCCTTTGCCCAAGTTTACATCGAAAATAAATAGCACCCTGGCACAAATAAAACTTACCCAAGCTTTTTCAATATCTCTTTTAAATTATATTTATCAAACATATGAGATATTTGGCAGCTGCCATGGCGGCCCTCTGACACTGCTATCGTTATAGTAGAATAGATTTTTGCGGTTCTGAAAAGTAAGGCGACTATTTAACTCTACAATGGAAAGAACCAACAGAAGACGTTTGTGTTTATGCTTCGTTAAGAACTAAACCGTTGATTTAGCAATACTTTTAAGATAATTTTAATTTTGCATTTTGATATGAATTAATTTTTAGTACTTAGAGTGCTTAAAATTTTATTGGAAGCGATTCAAACGAATATTTGAGCCTATTCGCCACTTCCGAAATATTCCTAGATCCGGCACTGCATTTTAAACAAAGTACATAGTGTATATGTCTATTATAAATGATAATTAATTTATAATTATAAGAGTACTATAATTTTATCAAAATAGACTTGATAGATAAAAATTTGTACCTCCGATATTGTTGTTTTTTATTTAAAATCATCTTATTGTTAGCTATTATCGCTCCAAATTTTATATACGTGGACGATAGCACTAACACTTAAACCACCTAAAAACCAGACTGAAAAAGTGCTATCACCTATGAACCGCACGAGCAGCCCTACATAATTTACGTGTGGTCTTATGAGAGCGCACCCACGAGCCACTTTGCGGAGCGCTGTTCCCGGTGCGCAGCGCCGCGTTGATTTGCTGCTGAGGTGCAGCGCTGCTATGGACTTATATGGTGTGTTTTAAAACTGTTCCGAACAACCGTTCGAGTACTCGAACAGGAAAAAGTCGTTTTAAAAGTGACCCGAACAGCAACTGTCAATCG
>JAZBGY010001153.1:10659-27947 GCA_037414755.1 Lydus trimaculatus | reverse complement strand
TGGATTCATTGTAATGAATACAGCACAAGTTGGATCTAATGTTAATTCAGTCCCTTCAAATAATAATTTTTCACTGCCAGCATTAATACCACGTTGTATTGTTAAAATTTGCTGTGCCACGACTGATAAAACTTCTAAATCGATACGATTGAATTCATCAAAACATGACCAAGCACCACATGATGCTAGGCCTTTAAAAAATTTGCCAAGTGCAATGTAGTCTAAGCCATCCGAACAATTAAAGACAACACATTGTTTAGCTATTGCTTTTGCTAAATCTTTAGTTGTTTCCGTTTTTCCAGTACCGGCTGGTCCTTCTGGTGCACCACCAAGATGTAGATGTAAAGCACCAAATAAAGTACGATAACAACGATCTGTTAGTGGTGTTATTACTAATCGCATAGTGTTGCCTAAATATTCATAACCATATTTAAGCATCGAATTTATCATATGAGTTTCCATATTATTATTCTAGAATTAATTTCAATTTTAAAGCAAGCGATTGATGAGATAACCTTTAGAATTCCGCACAAGTCTTGGTTTTAATCAGCAAAGCGTTGACATTAGTACGCATGCAGATCGAAATCAAGGCTTGTCGGGACATTTGTTGATTTATTATTACTTTCCAATAATAACGTAGGTGGCACAACCATTTAAAATCTGTGATACCTCCGACGTTTTTTTCTATCAGTTCTGACAGTACGTCTCGTGCGTGGACATCAAGAACCACAAGAGCTCCTATAAAATATCTCTCGCTTACTCAAGACTAAAACTGTAAGGGAACCAGCTATTAATTATACCTAAAGTTATACGATTTTGCGTATTCAATTTTCCTCGAACAATATCGACAATTTTCTCAATCTGGTGATTACAAATTTCTAAATATTTGCTTAAAGCTCCAACACCAAGTTGAATAGAATTCTGGACTTCTGTTGTCCAATAGGTCATAGAAACGCATTGAACCGCTTGTCCTGGCCAATCTAACACCCATTGATGTCTTACCTTTTTAACATAATCATCAACAGCTAACATTACCGTATTGTGGACAGATTTTTTCATGTCAGTTTCTAATTCCTCTAACCATTTCTCAACGGCACCTCTTGCTAAAGCTGTATGAATTACATCAACTAATGGCACAATTTCACCTTCACTTGACTTCATTTCTAAAACATCCATATCCTCAGTGAAAGTTAATTTGGCGATACCTTCGAAACATTTCTTTAGATGCGGCTGCACCCTGTTAATGCAACAAATCATATTTCATAACAGAGAAAATGGATATTTGTTAAAATTACCTGGTAGGATCTTTAGTTTCTGATAAAATTTCTAACAATTCATCATTTGATAGAAAGAAAAATCTTGGGAAATATAAACGTTTCTTTTCTAAATAATCATTTAAACCTTTTTGAACTAAATCCAGAATACTTGTACATTTCCTTAAACGATCTAACATTTTATCAATTCTGATAACAACCAAAACTCTTTTATCCGCAACAGCCAATTTCATTATATCACGCCAAGTTTTATCAACTGTACTGAATCGCCTTCCTTCTTCAGGCATCTGTTGTTGAATATCAGGTGAATTGAAAATCGGTTCTAAATACATCCATGTTATTTGCACTCTTAACCATTCATCCAAAATATCTTGTAGTAAAACCATTTTAGCCTCCCAGGCTCTTAAATTTAATTTCAATCATAATTACTATCAAAAAGTGGAGATAAATCAAATCATCTTACAAAGTTTCTTCTTCAAACGGTTTAATATAAGGCGAATTTTTGATTGTTTGTGTTTTAACAATGTGATCATCTAGTAAAACTTGAATATCATCAACTGATGATAGAATATATGTCCCTGTATCTTTATAGTCTAAAATTGTAAATTCTTGGCCTTGCCATTCATTCACCATTTTATTTAATGTTTTCTCCAAATTATTCTCTTTAGTTGCAGCCTCTGATATTGATTCTAATTTTTCTAAATATTCACCCAAATCTAAATCAATAATTTTCTCCAATGTTAACTCATCATCTAATTTGATTTTAATTCCAACAATCTCAGAAATCTCCTCCCAATGTCTTTCTTTCAAACCTGGATTGCCTAATGTTTGTATAATAGGAATATGTTCTTTAAATTCTTCAATTTGAATTCGTACAATATTAGCTAAACCGAAAACAGCAGGTTTATCTTGAAAGAATTTCTCTAATCTGTAAACATTGCGATAACATTGTCCAACTTCACTTTCAATATCTTCCGGATTAAAAGTACCAACACGTGATTGCATCCACAATTCCTGTTTTGTTAAGAATTCAACGGAATTATCATAAAGCTTTTTGAATGGTTCTAATTTATCTGAAATTTGTTTCCTCAATGGGTATTGAGATAATTCGAAATTAAAGGCTGTTTCTTCTTCATTAAAAGCATCAATTTTTTCAACCGCTTCCAGTAATTTCTTATTTAATTGTTGAGCTTTTTTATGGTAATTTGGTAATTCATTAATATCACCAAATTCATCAAATTCCTCTATTAATTGACTGTACAATTCTAACTCTTCTACGAATTTTTCAATACGTTTCTTCAAATAATTTTGAAATTCATCTGTTTTATTATAAATTAATTCTTTGTGTTCATCGAGGTTTTGGGGCATTTTTAAGAATTTATCAAATGTGAAAGTGTTCTGTTCGATTTCTTGAGTTGATAACGCACTATAATCGACTAGAAATAATAAATAAGTCATTACATCTCTTAGACGATCTTCCATATTATTCAATATTGTATGTTCAACACTTTCACCATATTTAATTAAATCCATTAATTCAGCTGTATTTGATGGAATAATTAATAATTTTTCAGATATCTCTACATACTCCACGCCTAATCTACAATTTTATTTTATTTTTATTTATTTATTTTTAAATTTCAATTAATCTTTAATGGTATGTATTAAAAATTACGTTTTACACATCAATTGATAATCTTCAATACATTGATTGATGATTTTTTCAGTAAAATTTTCAGCAATATTAACGAACGTTTCAATCAAACCATTACGATCTACTGTATACATGCCTAAAGTTACTACATGTTGATATTTTAAAGGTATACCGATAGCGATATTTTTATAATATGGAATTTTATCTTCGTAATGCTGAAGTGTGTGGTTTTCAGTTAAAAATTGTTCAACCAAATCTTCATCCTGAAAATTGATCAATTTTCTGTTTTATTAGTAATGGTAAATGTATCAGTTAAATAGAGGAACTGAAACGTTTCAGGATTAGTTGTGTGTTTTAATTGGAAAATTGTCTTATTTGTTCATATTAATTGCTATTTCATCAAAATCTGAGCTACACTTCTACCCAAACTTTAATACGTACGCCTTACCAGAGACTCATCACAAAATCGTTGGCAAATTAGTAATCACACGATAGTAGTAGAGATCGAGATTTAGATGTGGATTTATAGAGAATTGCTAATCCGTCATTATTGCTGATTTACTTTGCAAATCAGCTATTTTTGAAATGTTACAAAATTGATGTTTCTACTATAAGAAAAGTTGCACTCACAGTTCCATCAATCAATGTTAAATGTTCGTCAAAATCATGTACAGATGATTCAGGAGCGATTCGTTCTTTTTCCAATAAACTTTCAATACGTTTACGATATTCGATAACAATTTCTGATGGAATTGTTGGCTGAAATTTATATTTGAAAACAAAATTATTCAATAATTCCAGAATTAAATAAACAATTTTACATTTAGAAATTGTGGTTCTTCTCCAATATCTAAATAAAGTTCATATTCTAAACGTGGCATAGACATAACCAGCTTTATAATGTTCTCAATTGTACCAAGTAGAATATTAGAGAAATCCTCAAATTGTGGCATAAAGTTTATACAATTTTCAAATCGAATTAAATGAATATAAAAGCCCCTATTCGAATACTGAAATTGTTGTTCTTAATATTTTATTATACACAAAAGTAAATTTAATTAGGTATACTTTAATATCTGTAATGTAATTGACATAATCATTTAGAGATTTCAAACACAATTCTTGAAATAGTTTTGTCATTAAAACAGCTACAGAATTATAAAACGGTTTCATTTTATTTAAATTTTTAATATCAGAAAATTGATGATTTCTACTATTGTCTTTCAATATAATTGCAATAATTGTTGCATAAAATTGATTTAATAGAATATTCTTTGTATTAGTGATATGTTTTTGTATCATTTCATTAAAATCATCCAATTCCATTATTTGATTCATTTGAATAATTTCATTAACATTAACAATACGTAAATTATTGAATTTCAAATACCACAAATTGTTAATAGCAACTAAATATGGATTGATGAGATGCAAATTACGTTTCAATCTCAATTGAATTGTACGCAAATTTATTGATAATTCAAGTAATTCAGAATCTCTCTTAGGTGGTGATTGGATAATGCTGCGATCTTTTAATGCAAAATCCACAATTGCTCTTTTCAATGTTAAAACGAAATCTTCTTGAATTTCTAGAATATTCCCACATAAGGTGTCCTTCCATTTGCGTAGTTTCCTCGAAACTAGCGATAATATCTGAAAAATATCTTTATAGAGTTGTTTATTTATTAAAATAGTCGATAGTGGATTACTTTTTCTAAGGCATCGTCTCCTATGGGAACTACTTGAACTGTTTCAACCCCATGTTTAATATAATAATAATAACGATAGAAATCGTCATCATCAGTAGGAGGAATTTCATCGAAATCACCTTTTGAATTATCCTTTTTAACGAAAATCAAATCAACTAAACGTTTCCTGAAATTTTCTTTACATTTCCTCATTTCAGTGAACGATTGTAATACGCTTTTCCTCACTAAAATTGGAATTTATCAAAATTGATTGTTTATAATTTGGTAAAAGTTGATTAAAACCGATTTTCTTTTTACGTCCTTTCTGATTGCAAGGCTTCATAAATTCTGGTGGTAAAGTAAACAATGATCTATCTTCAATATCATAATCTATTGAAAATGTTCTTCTAGGCATCTTTATACGTTCATTTGCCGTAGCATCAATTTCTGCACGTAACTTTTTGATATGTTCGATCTTCTTTCTGCGCTCGATTTCAAATTTTCTAGATGCCATTGTTTTGGTATTGCTGGAATTATTGTTTTACGGTCACTGGTTTTAGATTTTCAACAAGACGATTGGTGAGCAATGTCACCAATAGTATAAAAAATTTCCCTACTTTGGTAGATTTTTAAGATTAAATACAACAAATTTTCAGAATATGTCTTCAATTGTAAAATATTATTATGGTTTTTTAGATTGATTAGCAAGAATTATGTGATGAAATGTTTCATTTGGAGCGATTTTATTTGATTTCAAAATTTAAAAGTAGTGGAATTTGAATTGATGGGTTGGCGATTCTGCAGCTGTGAAATGTCAAAAATTTATCGTCGTGCCGATTTTGAGGTTATTTGTGTAATTTTTTTAAATATTCCTTGAAATTATGGTAAAAACCTACTTACGTTCGATAAGAAACTGTTAATTAAATTAAAAACAATTAAAACTCTCTTATTTTGTTGATTTCTTTAGGTTTAATACAATTCTGCAGATACTGAAAGTCGTAGTTATTTATTAGTTTACCATAGCAACGATTTTTCATTGTATTTCAAAAGAAACTTGAATTTGGTCAATTTTTCATGGCTTCTTTCAAATTTCAGATGACAACAAGAGTGATAAGACGTTTCTTTCATCTGCAAGCCATATGTTTAGCTGCTGAAAAGTCTCTGTTAGCTACTTTGAGAAAGAAAACCGGCTATACGTTTGCCAACTGTAAAAAGGCTCTAGAATTGCACAATAATGATCTCAATCAAGTATATTCTATAGAATTTATCATAATTATTGATTAAATAAATAATTTATCGATAATATAGGCTGAGAAATGGTTGAAAGAACAAGCTCAAGCGCTCGGTTGGTCGAAAGCTACCAAACTAGAGGGACGCCAAACTTCACAAGGTTTAATTGGTGTTGGTGTCATCAATAATAATGCGGCATTAGTTGAAGTGAATTGTGAAACAGATTTCGTTGCACGTAATCAAGAATTCCAGAAAATGGTAAAACAGGCTACTGAAAGTTGTGTAGAATTCGTCAAAAATCGACAAATCCACAAGGTAGTCTCTTCTGAAATCTCATCCTTCTGTGATTGTTTTTCAAACAAATATTTTAGGTGAATTTAGATGGTGAACAGTTGAAGAATTTACCAACAAATGATGGTAAATCGTTGGCGGATCATTTAGCTTTGATGATTGGAAATGTTGGCGAGAATGCAACATTGAAACGTGCTTTATGTGTAAAAGTCGATCAAGGTGTATTTTTGTCAGGTTATGCACATCCTTCTAATAGTGAAAATGATGGAATTTCGTTGGGTAGACTTGGTGGTATTGTTGTATTCAAACAAAACCAACCGAAAGAGATTGATGTTGAACAAATTGGTAAAAATCTGTGCCAACATATTGTTGGGATGAATCCGAAAAAAATCGGTACAATCGATGATAAACCAGCTACAGATAAAGATGAAGAGACATGTCTGATACATCAGGAATATCTATTAGATGATAGTTTAACTGTTAAAGAATTATTGGATGAGAATCAACTTGAAATTGTTGATTTCTATCGATTTGAATGTGGTGAAAATGTTAAAAACAATGATCAGTCTTTAGAATTGTTGGAAACGTGTCAATAATTTTGTTTATTTGTTAATCATTCGGAAATTTAAAATAAAAATTGTAGGTTTTATTCTGTGATTGTTCTAACTGCACCAACTGAACGATTTGCTTTTAATTGTTTATTGTTTTTCCACAACCACATACGACAATCTTTCTTCCATGTCAAAGCAATATCGTTTATACTGTACGTTTTTCCTTTACAATTCAATATTTCCTCATTTACATAAAAGACCTCTTGTGTCACGTGATCTTTGGTGACAATCATGTGTTTATCATCATTTTTTTTATAATTTTTACTATACAGTTCATGTAGATTTTCCTAATTTATTTATTCTAATTAAATTGTAATTCAGTGTGATTTATGAATGATAATCTTACTGTTATCGATGAATTCGATGAACTCAATTGGGACATTTTATCACCATACGATTTAGCTTCGCGTAATTTCAAATTTGTTATATTAAATTCAGAAATTTCGGTTGTGGAGGCACATTTTTTCGAAATTTTATTTTTCAATGAATACATTATGACAGAAAATGCTTGTTTACATGACAGCATCTTAGGAATATATTTTGTTTTTATCGGTTGCCTATGTGAGATCATCTTTATTCGTAATTTTTGTTTGTCGGTGTGGAATATGGACGCATGTATGCGTCCTATGATTCCTGTGTATCTTATAGTTGTCTATGCGTATAGGCTCAACTGACGTAAAAACGAGAAAACACGAAATTGTTTATATCGGCGTTGAGACATCCATATACACCCCGGAAATCCTGTGAGGAAAAACTGTACAGTTCTGGCCTTCGGGATTTCCGGATCGTGTGTTATAGAAAACTGTCAGTTTTGGAGGACTATTCAGATCGGTTCAGACGACCGGATAGGAATGAAAAATCATCACGGAAAAACTATACAGGTCCAAAGGCCGATCGGACTGTATATAGCGTTGCATTAGTTCAGTTTTGTTGAGGTCGCTGTTCAGCCATCATGAGTCGGGAATTTCAAGAGCAATTCATTAGAATTTATGAGTCAGAACAATGCCTCTGGCAGGTTAGATGTAAAGAGTACCATGACCTATGACCGAGGAAAATAAGTGCTAGCAGGTTCAAATAACTTCATCCATTCACAAGTAATTGTGCCAGTTTCTAGGTACAACACTGTAAGCAAGGTTACGTGAGAAAACAGTGCTCTTTTCTATAGTCACTCTTTAAACCATATTTTTCTTACACACAAGAGCCAAATTATGGTCTGTCACGTCCATCGCTTACTACTGATTGGTATGAACTGAGAGGTTTTCAGTTATCCCTCAAAGGATTTCCCGATCCTGTATGACTGAGGGAGTATTGAGGAACTCCCAAAGGCCAGAACTGTAGTTTTTCCTCGCAAGATTTCCAGAGTGTGTATGGGGGCCTTTTTTACAGTTTATTGTTATTATTTACTACTATTGAACTATCACTAAGCACTAAACTGATAGTGACGAAAAAGTGGTCCGTCCACAGCGAGGCTCTCACACAAATCGCTTGCTTAGAATCTTCCGCGGTGAAACAATTAAAGAACAAAGCTGAGTTGAATTTTTCCCTAAGATTGAGGGCTTACTGAATTGATGAAATCTACCGTTATAAGTGGCCATCTTCAAATCCTGCGACCACTAATTACGACTTACCACCTTAGATATTTAGTTGTATCACTGTATTTCTTTTTTTTTTGCTCTATATTAACACTTCACTAATTGGACAAATTTTTAAATTAACAAAATAAGATTACTGGTTACAACATCATGGATTTCTGCTAATTGGTAATAACTTTACAATTATAGAAAGTATTCTTGGTCTTTTCCTGGTAAGTGATACGACCCTGCATCCTTCTCTTTATTGTTCCAATAAAAGAAGATAAAACCAACCAACAAAAGTAGTCAAATCACTGTGTATCTTACAAGTTGTTAGTTTGAGGCTAATTACTTCTAATTTCACCGAATCGTATTTATTTTCCTCAAGCAAAATGGATGTGTACTTCCGTGGTGATTAATTCTGACTTACCTTTCACAGATTTTCCCTTGCACTGCACTAACACTATCGCACTTTAATTTTGCACACTTTCCATTAATAGTTCATTCTATTTAATCTATAATGTTTATCAGTACTTACTTAATGAAGCTATTTAGACCACAATTTTAGATCTTCACCAGAGAAGTGGTAAACTCTGCTTTTGTTGTAGACGTTTTTCTTTTCTTAAAAAAGCAAAGGAAAGAGGTGAAATGAAAGACTAATATTTATTCAATATATATATTCTTTCTGTAATATACACCTTGTAACAATCAAAATATAACACTTGGATAATTTTTGTTTAATAGCCATAGAAATTTTATACATGTAATATACAATAAATATTATTTATACTTGTAGTTCTCCATATTAAAATGTATTAAATCTATACTATTTTTTATAATATAAAATAATAAACTGATCATATTGTAATAAAAATAATAATAAAAATCTCTTAATTATTAATTATCAATATATGATTTTTTTGCATTTCTCTTATTGATATATGCATATGTTAATGTATATCTATATGTTATACATAAATGTAGTGACAGTACGAAAATCTTAAAAACTATTTTTTTTTTGTTTATAAATAAATAACTCTGCACAAGTATAAATAAGAAAAACCCCGGTTCGCTTTCATGGAAAACATCGTGATGAAATTTCATTTCTTTTATCACGATTTAAAACAACAAAAAATTAAAATTTGACAAAAATAATTCAGATAAAAATAAAATTTCATCAAATTCCAAAAAATGGAACAAAACAAAATCATATATAATATACACACACACACATATCTATATATGGAGTATATAATTAACAATTTTTAACATTGCAGATCAAATGAATATAGTGAACGAACGAACGAACGAATTTTCAAGTCTCGTCTTTTCAAATACAATTTCCTCAATTAGTTTTTTGTTAGAAACCAACGAATTTTACATAAATATGAAATAATAAACACATCTAATTGAGCAAAAAAATCTACAAATCAAATAAACGTAATCATTAGGTCCGGTATGTGAATTAATTGTGAAACAATAGAAAAATTTCAATAATACTAGATTACGTCTTTTTTCTTCCCCCAACAAAAAATTTCTGATAATAGTTATTTGTTTAAAATTTATTAAAAGGCGACAAAAAGCACACAATTATAAGCCTTTTTCATTAAATGCAAACGAATGTTTTTTTTTTTTAATAACGCTTATAATAAAAATAACACCTTACACAGCAATGAGAGTGCGGTACATGAATGATGCCTCCACCAATGATCTTATACTGAAAAAAATAAATGGATTAAGATAATGCGAGACGATGTAATAACTAGATAACTAGAATTGTGTGGAAAAAGCCATGCAATGAGATAAATGTTAACACAACTACATAATAATAGAACGTTAGTATATCTATATATACGTAAAAACTATACACAATAATAGATTGTAATCTACACAACATTATTTACAATATTTCTCTACTTTTTTTGAAGATTTTGTGTTATATAGAAAGACCACTTTTAATTTGAGAAACAATCAAAAAGAGAAGCTGTTCTTTTCTTGGAAAAAAAACAAAAAACAAATCTATATTTATTGGAAGTTGGTGTTATTACCTTGATCAAAACAACTAGGATTTATTAAGTTGATCAATTCATTTTCAGTTAATGAAGTAAACGATTGTGGTATCATACGATCTTCATTTTTCTTATCTTGAACAACAGCAGCTACAGCAGCAGCTGCTGCTGCTGATGTAACAGCATTAACACCAGTCATTTCTTTAACAGGCACTGGTATCACAAAATCAGATTTATTGTCTTGTTGCTGCTGTATTGTTGTATTATTATCTGTTGGTGTTTGTACTGGTGGTGTTGTTGTTGTTGATGTTGTTGTTACTGCTGTTGCTGTTGTAAATTGTTGTGTTTGTACAAAATTGTTCCCTTGTAATTGACTTGATAAACTATGATCTAATTCGGATAGTTTCTTTTGTGTTTTTAATAAATCAACAGCAGCTTCTAATAATACAGCATTCTCTGGTTCTGTTGTAACAATACTTAATGGATTATTAATTGATAATGGGGTATGTAATGTTGATAGATTATTATTTGGTGATAATGTTGATACAGTTTGTTGATTAACTGGTAACAAATTTGTATCGACTGTTGTATTTGTTTGACAAATTGTTGATGGCATTAATGTTGTATCTTGATTACGACACATTAAACTTGGTGATATTTGTGAATTTAATATAACTTCCGGTGATAAATTCGGTGATGAATGTGAATGATTCAGATCTGATTGTGTCATTATTGGTGATGGTAATGTTGTATTAATCATTGTTGGTACCATTAATGATGAACGTGAATTCAACATAACATCTCTTGATGTTATCAAAACATCTGTTTGTGATTGCATTGATAATGTATCTTTTGTTTGATCAGATCTAGTTGGACTACAAATATGAGACTCTACAGTTGAATTAACAAAATCATCTAATTTCGTTGTATTAATATGATTTGCAACTGTTTCTAAACTAGATGGTATATTATTATTATTGATTGTTGTTGTTACTGTATGTGCAATTGTTGTTGCTGTTGTTTGTTCAGGCATTGTTTGTTCGGCAATAGCTGCAGCTTCACTTTTCGCCACAATTTGCATCACTTCATTTTGTGTTGTTGTACTTGATAAAAATGATCGTTGTGAACTCAAATAAACTGGTTCACTATGATCAACTACTAAATTATTACTTGTTGTTGTTAATAAATTTGTTTGATTATTGATAATTTCATTAATTTTTGCTGATACATCATTTTTCAATTGTAATTCAGTACTTGTCATAATTGATGTTGGTTTTGATTCAATATTTGTTAGAAAATGTTCAATACTTTGTGCACTTTGTGCTGGTAATGGATTATTTGATGCTTCAGTTACACCAAAACTTTGTAATGTTGCCATTGATGGTGCACTACTATTAACTAGATCAGCAACAGTCGCCATTGGCATTTTCATACGTAAATCGATTACTCTTAAATCTTCAGCTGTTGGTGCTGATGATGGTGATGTTATAGATGAAGCTGATGATGAAGAAGATGATGATGATGATGTAGTTGAAGAAGACGCTAAAATATTTTGTATCATAGGCGATTGTGATAATACCAATCGATCAGTAACAACAGAATTACTACAATGCATTGCTGTTGTATTTAATGGATTACCATTTGCTATCGTTGATATTTGTTGTGCATTTGTTAAATTTACATTTAACGAATTACTCATTGAATTCCGTCGTACCATAACATCAACAGAATTCTCATTAGAATTTTCATTTGTAATAATATTATTTGGATTGTTATTAATCATTTCCATTGAATTCTCATTAAGCATTGATAAATTCGAATCACCATGATTTACATCTAAACTACTCTCAGATACATGTCGGTAGCGTTGTTGTTGTTGTTCTTGATGTACATCCATTGCATCAACAACCGAACTCTGACTATTCTCATCGATATATTCTTGTTTCAATGTACGTAACGGCGGTGAATGTAAATCACTTGTTGATGGTACACTCAATGATGAACGTCGTGTTGCCATTGGTACCATACTAGATTCAGGTGGTGGCATTATACCCATATCTTGTTCACGTTTACTAACATTCGATGGCCATAATAGTTTATTAAAAAATTGTGCCTGTTGTGGTGGTGGTGGTTGTTGTTGTTGGTGTTGTTGATGATGATGGTGATGGTGGTGTTGTGGGGATAATGCTGAATCCACATGAACTGTAAAATACAAAAACAACATTACAATGTGTATAAATACAGTGATAAATTATAACTAATAGCTGCCGTCAAAGCCACTGTAAGAAAAGGGGGGACTTGCCACTCAAGCCAAGCAAAAACAAATTCAACATCAATTTGAATAATCCAATTAAAACAAATTCTTTCGATATAATAAGTGAGAATAATAATAAAAAACAAAAAACAAAAACTGCCATGGCTTGATAGACATGACCCACAATGTTAACGCCCCAATCACACACACAATCATAAAATTAATTCACATTCATACAACTTCCATACCATTTATTCATGGTGCACACAAAAATCTAAACCTAATTATATTTATATAAATAAAAGGATTACAGGATTTATGATAAGTATAATATGATTGATCAAATACTTCAGGCTAAATTATATCAATTTGGACAAATTATATTAAGAAAAAAACCGATTATATAAGAAACCTCTCTACCCCAAATTATCATCAAAATAATAACAATAGAAATTAACACAAAATTCAAAAAAAAAAATTGAGTGCATTTCTTTTATCTGCCAAAAAAAAAACATATTGGAGAAAACATGCCACCACCATAAATTCGTGATAGTCCAACAAACGAAAACAAAAAAATAATCGAAATCCCACCCTTTCAATTAACAACACTGAACTATCACACAATTTTCTATAAATGTATAGTAAAACAACGGAAAAAAATAATTCAATTAGGAGGTGGCATTTTATCGATGATATGAAAGCAGTAACGAAGCTTAAAAGAAATTAGTGCGTTTATTCCCGTATGAATTTTGATTTTGTTTCTATTCGTATGTTAAGAAATTTCCCTAAAACTACAGGGAAATTAATCTTATTTTTATTTAATAAATATACAAACAACAAAAGTAGCCTGAAATAGTTTTAGTTTTGTTTTTGTAAAATAACTAAGAAAAATAAAATGTTAAACTAAAATTAATGTTAATTAATGGAATGGATTTGAATGAATTGTGGTAGTGTTAAACCCATGATGTTGAAACCCAAGCATTTTTAGTTTTATGAATTTGTAAAATTAAGAAAATAAATTGTAAATTTGAAACGAAATCTCTCATATTCAATTTTTTTAATGATTCATTTTAAAACTGAAAGATTTCCTTTCAAATTAACTAATCGTAAAGAATAATAAAGCAATATGATCTTAAAAATTAACAATCACCTAAACAAATATATCCCCAATAAAAAAAAAATTAATTATTGTAGAGAGAATTCTTAAAAGGAGCTTTTTTTATGAAAAAAAAAGAGTACAAAATGGATAATTATTTTTATGGTGATTATAGGACAAAAAATTTAAACCTAATACGGATACGTTCGTTAAAAAATATTTTTTTTAAACACTTCCATCACACTCAAACTATGCGTTAACATTACAGGTCTATAATACAGGGACTTGTTCATTGTTGTCGGTATACCTGAAAGAGAGATTATCATTATTTATCATCATCTCCGCTGTGGGCATACCTAGATTTTATTATTAATATTATTATTATCAATTATTATTATTACTGTTGTTGTTGTTTTGTTGTTATTATTGTACGGAAGAGGAATTATAAATAAAATCGATATGGTGTTATCCAGGACCTAACATTTACAAATTAAAAAATAATAGAAATTCTACAAGGATCTTATAGTAAAAGTGAACTTAAAAGTAGTCTTTTTGTTTAAATTGTGTAAAATTAAATTTTGTGTCTGGATTGTGGATAACAAGACGCTTTTTTTTTTAGAAATTGTGGCATGTTTTGAGGTATAGGTTGTGGGTGTTTCTGCCTCTTTTTTTGGAACAAATCAAAGTTCTAAGCATTGCTCAAGAGTTTGAATAATGTTCCAAAAAACAAAAACAAAAACATTATGCATTGTGTTTGCGTATATGTGTTGTTTGTTTATTGGGTATTATGTAGATTTCAAAAGATTTATGTAAAAAAAAAAATAATAATAAATAAATAAGTAATAAAATGTATGAGGTATCGTGTGTTTTTTTTAAGTACCCGTGAAACTAGAACCTGAATGACGCGTCATCGGCGTAGATTAGGCCCCGCAGGCTGATAGTAGACGTTGGCAGGCGGCCCCTCTGCGTATACAGAGCCTGTATGCTGTATGAGACAAAGTGAAAAAGCAATCGCATTTGAAATTTGTTTATAACAAAAACAAAATAATAATAAAACAAAAAAAAACACAAAAAAAAAACAACTTTGAATCTCATACAGAGAAAGTCGAAAGAAATTGTAAAATTTTTTGATTTTTTTTCTCTTTCAAAAAAATAATAAACAACTTTTATTATAATTTCAAATCAAAAGATTTTACAGTACACAATTAATGAGATAAAATAAATTGTAACTTTGGTACAATTACAAGATAATAGTTTCATTAATATACACAGTATTTGTTTTAAATAATTTACATATCAATTATTATCACAGATACAGTATCTCCTTAAAATAGAGAAAAAAAATATATAACACAAATAAATAAGGAATACATGGTAATTAATATTTATCACAATATATAAAAAATATATATATAATACACTTTTACTTGAAAAAAAATAATAAATAATAAATAAATGACGCTAACTGTGGAATTCAACCTAAATAAAACACAAAAAATACAAAATATAAAAAAATATGTATCTGCTTCCAAAGCCACTGAAAATATTCAGGGTTCTATTACTGTTATTTGATTGATAAAAAATGTATCATTTTTATAATATACACGCAATCAAACTAATAATAACAATTTAATGAAAGGATCAGTAATATAACCCTTATCTGAAATCGTTGGGGCAAACGTTATACTAAAAACAAACAATCTATAAAGAAACATTCTAGAAAACACATTCAAATCATTATTAAAAAACAAACAATTCCAATCAAATTTCTTCACACATTCATCAACAAACATTCATTAAAATAGATTTCAAAAAATTGATCATCAATCATACAATCACAGATAATATACATTGTTTAGTACACGTTTGCCAACTCAAAAAGAGAAAAAAGAAAACAAAAATAAATAAATAAATAGATAAATAAATAAAAGAAAATAAATTGGAAAATTATCGATAAAACCTTGAAAATTTCAACTGAATTATATAAAATATCAAATATTGATAACAATAGTATTAATACGACAATTTTCCAATTTCATTCTATTTAAAGAAGTATCACAAAGTCTATACAATACTTATTTTCGTATTGTTGCTTCTTATTCAGATTGTTATTAATAATTTAAAACCGAAAAAACATTTGTAATACCTCTCTAATCTCACGCATTCAATTAATTTCATGCAACGCATGCTTAAAAAAGCTTAGATTGACTTAATTTTTACTTGTTGTTGTGATTATAAAATCTCATCAATTTCTATATCAATATCAAATAATTATAAAAAAAGCACAATTTTTAATGTAATGTTGTATTTTCAAAACAACAATATTAAGCCAATCTTTATGTTAAAAATGCCAATAAATATAATTGACGCTATCTTACCGCTAGGTATAGCCCCATTAACAGGGGTATATACAAACTGATGGGATTCACTTGTTTTGCCACTAGATACCACACATAACCTAACTGTAACAGGTTCAGTGATATCAGGTCTACGATATGGTGGGATAACGCAAACGAAATGGGTCTAAAATTTTACAAAAAAAAATATATATATATAAGGCTTTATTATTTCAGAGGAATTTATTGGTAAACAACCTGTTGGAGGTACTCCTTATCGGGAACAACTGATTGTTCCCATCGTATATGCCGATCATCATCTATTTGTTGGAAATAAACTTTTGTATCTTTTAAAAAATTTTTACCAAGTACAAATAATTCTAATCCACCACTAGCCGGACATGAGGATAATGATTTTTTAGAGATTTCTGGAACGCCTGGAGGTTGTGCTAGAAATGAATTTGATCAACAATTAATTTTTATTAAAAAATTAATAATTTTATCAACTTACTACAAACTATAGGTTGTGAACAAACTTGTAATGTTTCTGTTGTACCATCATCATGTGTTATTGTTGTACGAAATATCATCCGACATCGTGTTGATTTCTTTTTACTTCTACTAGCTAATTGATCTGGGAAACGATGTTCAACATCAACATTACGTTCTTTTAATATACCAACACAATCACATGTTGCACTCATCTCTTTTGATGGATCTAATTGTAATTCAATAACACATGTACCATCAAATTTCTTTTCAATACATGGTGTTGAATTTTTCCCACTAACTTTACATGCTTGATAAAACATATGTGGTACAACTTTACCAACATCAGTACCAATAAATACTTGTAATGTTGTTGGTTGATAATATCCAGTTAATTGTACAACTGGAAAACCATTACCTTCACGATCTTTAACAGCACCTCGACTACCTTCAGTTTGATAACGGGCGCGATGTTGTTGTTCTGGTTGTTTTAAAATTGTCAAACTTATATCCACTAGAATTAAAAAGTTTCAAATTATATAAATTTTCACAATAACAACAACAACAACAACAACAAATCAACTTACTATAACGTGAAACATTTGTTAATTGTGTGGTTAATGAAATTGGTGTTGATGATGATTGTCTTGTTGATAATGGTAAACATCGTGGTACTGATCGTCCTGTACTTGTTGTTTGATTATTTGCAACAGTTAATGTTGGTGGTATTGTAGCTGATGGTAATGTACGAATTAATCTATATACAAAAATTAATAATAATTTGA
>JAZBGY010001153.1:0-10641 GCA_037414755.1 Lydus trimaculatus | reverse complement strand
ATCTTTATAACTTCTTAAAGTTTCTGGGAAATTATACCTTTCATCTTGTTCTAATTTAATATCCAAACGGGGACGTTTTATTTCAGCACGTTCACTATTATTCCATGTAACACGATCAGACATGCCCATATGTTGTGGGTCTGAATGATGATCAAAACTGTAATAATAATAATAATAATTATAATAATAATAAAAAATCATTAATTAGAAAAATTTCAATAACTTTACAGTAATAAAAACTAGTTGATGTATATGTAGACTTTAACCTTCAGTTATTCTACATAATTTGTGAATCATTTAGTAAAACTCAAACTCAGAACCGTACCCATCCCCTTGGGAAGACCCTAAATGTTATCAAGTATAGTCTCTAATCAGGATAATTTAAAAAAAAAAAAATCAAGTAAAAGTAGATTCAAGCTTTTTGTATTAGATGTAATCATATAACAATCGTTAGGTTTTCGCTTGGTAAAAACAAGAAAAATCTTGGTAGTTCAAGTATAAGAAAGCCTAAAACTGTTTTATTCCATCTTAATTAAGCTCAATATCGATTTCTGTATTTTCTCATTGATTTATTATCTGTGTAAGTACGGCTCTGGTACAACTTTATAATAATGTTTTTTTTTCAAGTATAAAAATCAACAAATATTTATTCAATGTTAGATAAACAATGATTATTAAAAAAGTAAACAATACAGGTACCAATTTGAGAATTATTCAAAATAGACTTTTTAATTATTATCTCCATAAAATGTAGTTACTCTTTTATTTATTCATTAGCAAAACGAAAAAAATAAATAACTTAATCAATGATAAAAATCATAAAATCATTAAAATGATTGAATTATCAAAAAAAAAAATATTTAGAAAAAAAAAATTGGATTTACCCTAAACCACTATCGTTGGAATTATCACATGGATCCAAACTACGTCTAAGTGCTGAACGTACTTTTGCTGGCATCTCTCTACTAACCATTGCTAAACGTTTCCCACTTGGGGGACGTCCTGGACGTCTTTCTCTTATTTGGGGCCTTATCCCCACAGTCGGATACGTACATAACGTCATCTTTGAATTACCTGAAATTACAACAAAATATATCTAACAACAATCCAATAATCATAATAATAATAAAAATTGATTTGATTATAGTCATTTATTATTAAAATTTATAATAATCATCATTATCATCGATAATTAATTAATAATAATGAAATGACACGTCAAAATTGTCCTCAACCTTGTCAATAAAAACTAGTTGTTGTTTTTTTGTTCTTTTATACAGGAACATGTTAATATTTACATATGCACTTATTGTAAAATTTAAATAAAAAAAAAATTAGAAAATTTACTAAAAATAGATGTATTTTTGCCCAACAAACAAAACAATCGGTTTACATTGGACGTAAGAAAAACGAGAATAAACATTTAGTAGGATCGATATAGTTTTCTTGTGATTATGAAATTTTCAGAATTTTTTTTTTTTTTGAGAAAGAAGCACGTGTTATAAACAATGCTGGCTACTGTTGAGACTATGTTAATTCGATTTTAAACATAATTTTCAAGGCTGACTGTAGTAAATTCATTAATATCTCGCTATATTCGATGTAATTATTCAGGATTTGATGCTGTTTTTTTTTTCGGAAAAATCACAAAAATACGCCGGATCGTATAAGTTTATTCACCCTAAATATTTATTAATATTTACGTTGAAAAATTGATGATTTATCTATGTGTTTTTGTGATAAACAGACGTATTAAATTGTGGATTTTAGATAATAATTATTGACATTACAACAAATAATATTAAAAATTTGTTGGTTTTTTTCCCCAAAAAAAAAAACACTTATTAAAGTTTAAAAGATTATCAAATAAAAGAAGGCATTTTATTTAATCATATAAATAATGGCCTCAATCTAATTTTAAAAACAACTTGAAAACATTGATTTGAAAAACTAGTTTACCTCGTGAAAATTTCTTCAAAAATCCAACAGAATTTTTAAAAGGATTACTAACTACTACATAACACAGAAATGGATATGCATTTAATAAAATTTGTTACGAGAAAAATAAGTAAAAACAGAATCAGTTTGAAATATTTGTAAACAAGTTACAAATTTAAAGCGCAGTTTTCTCACCTTAATTCTATCACAGTTATTTTTATTTAAGGAAAAACGAAAATCGAAAAAATCAAATCAAAATATCACAGTTTGGAATACTAATAGATCACATAGAAATTTCGAAAAATTTAGGAAATTATTTTGAAACTCACGTATAATTCGCAATTTTTGGTTCAAAAAATATATATATTTTTTTTTAAAACAAATACTTTCACACACAAACTACACTAAATTACACACACACACATACACACATACACTTGCTGCACTACTGCTGCTATTTGTAAAGGTATTCAAAACACTTTAATTAGAGGCGGAAAAAAGTCCATCTATTTCTGCGTGTAATTTGATAGAATTTATTTTTAATATTATGAATCATTTGTAATTTATAAAACACATTTATATCGTACGATAGATCCTCATTGACTGAATGGGAATTTTCAAAGGACTCGCATGAAAAATCAAGTGCAATTTCTTACAACCACACATGCGTATAAAATAAACCAATACAAATTCTATTCCCGCTCAAAAAGTTTTGATGTAATAATCTGTCTCTATTTTTGTTTATTTGTTGTTTTTGATTTTGGATTTTTTCGAAATTTCAAATCACCAATGAACTAATAATATTATTTGGATTATAAAGATCAAAATTAATAAGTTTTGAAATTTGGAGGGAAAACTAAGAATAATAGAGAAACAAATCGAGAAACTGATAGAAGTGGGATGGTTTAGAAACGTCAACCCAATAACAGTACGTTATTTCACAAACAGCACCACCTACGCTATTATTAATAATAACAATCCTAATAACAATGATAATAATAATAATAATAATAATAACGATACAAAAACACAAGCTATAAACTACAAAAACGAATATTTTTCAGGATTACAGGACATTTTCAGAATTTTTACTGAAAACTACGAATTTTGAAGAATTTGTTCTTCTTCACAGACTTAAATTTGTAATTTTTTTTTTCAAAATATTTCAACTTCTAGTATCCTTAAGTTTAAAGAACACTCGATTCTAACGCGAA
The DNA here is from genome assembly GCA_037414755.1 of Lydus trimaculatus. Classification (NCBI taxonomy): domain Eukaryota; kingdom Metazoa; phylum Arthropoda; class Insecta; order Coleoptera; family Meloidae; genus Lydus; species Lydus trimaculatus. The sequence goes on along the minus strand of JAZBGY010001153.1, from coordinate 7,489 downwards.
CTTTCGTGATCCGATTCGCTATTTTATAAAATTTTACCGAATCTGTGGAATTTTATTTTTCAAATCTATAACCTAAATCGAGTTTAAATATTGCTTAGGTGTCACTTTATTAGAGAGTCTGAAGCTTTGGGTTCCTATGGACTCTGAGAAGAGTAAATATGCTCTGATTTCGAATGTTTCTAGATTCCCCAACTGTTTTACTTGAAGCCTAAAGTTCAAATTTGTATATAGATAATTCGAAATTCGACTCTTCAATTAGCTATAAACCATTTGTTAAACCTATAACCGAAATAATCGATGAAAATACGTGTTGTGTGATTTATTTTTACCTTAATCGAGTACTCTATCATTTAATGTAACTTGAATCCTAGAACAGGTCTATGTTTAAGTATGGTCTGAGTTAGAATGTCTCTCATTTCATCAATTGTTCCCCAAATAATACCCCAATTATTGCGCAATTTATGAAAGCTTTTGTTTGTATAAATGTTTTGATATTCCAAAAAAAAAAACACATTTACACAAACAACAAGAAAATTGCAATTTAAAGTGCATTCATTGGAAAGGCCAACTCATATAATATTAAAACTGTAAAAAGGTTGTTTACAATTTTTCGCAAAATAACCCGAACAAAACATAATGAAGCTGCAAAACAAAGATCAACAAACTGAAAGAAATAGAAGTAAACAACCTTTCTACCAAAAAAAAAGACCAAAACAACAAAGATAAGAGGTGAAATGGTATACGAAGAAACCAACCACTTGTTGTTGTCCAATTTAGAAAATTCAGCAAAAGAAGAAAAAAAAAACAAACTGAAAATCTTTGAATTATTTATAGTAACTGAATTTTACACATAGGGGTGTTGAGTTGTTTATATCTTAAAAACAAATTTAAAACGAGAACGTCACCTCCTTTTCGTTTTATGGACGAATGATCAACAAGTAAACAAACATTATACAAACTCAACATATTATAAAATTGTTATAAATTATGGTACTTTAATATCGTGAAACCAATCCAAATAGAACAAATTATTGTACCTATACAACAATTTATAAATTAGCAACAAGACAAAAAATAAAATGAACAATATAGAAAAATATAATTAATAAATTATCGAAAAATGTTATCAGAAAGGAAAAAAATAAAATTGAACGTGATTGATCTAGAGATAATGGAGGTGATGTTTACAATGGTCGTTCATTGCCTCCAATAACAATAACAACAACAATATAACATTGTCTGGCTTCTTGATTAAATTTATAATTATAGAAGATACCAAATTTATTATTTCTATATTATAATATGTAAAAAAAATTATTGTAATTTCTACGTTAATTTCAATAGAAATCCCATTAAAACACGTAATCAGTTATAATTAATGAAATAAAAAGTTATTTTTTTCTATAAACAAATTATAGACAATTTTACAAAATAAAACTACAATAAATCTAATAATTTGATAGGGTGCAAATTTTATAATGTTTAAATTTTTTTTTTCAAACACTTGATTGTTTATCACCATATACAGGACGTTGTCGATTAACTCTAATTGAATAAGATTCTTGAACTTATCAACTTCTAGAATTTGTAAGGTAATTTTGGAAAAAGAATTAAATTTCTTATTTATAAAAAATATGATAATTGAATAATTTTTCAAATTTTATTATAAAAATTAAAAGAATTTCTTTTGTGTTTAATTAGTTGATAATAAAAATATCAGATAACAAATAATACTAACAATAAAACAAAGACATGTAAATATACAGGATGTCTCACAACAAACGAGTATGATGTTGCTAATTATACTTAAGACTATGATTAATCTTATTACTTTACATGGGACAGACTGTATATTGTTACAATTTCAAATAAATTGTTGTTAATAGTTACTATGCCGATCTTTAAAATTTTTATTTTTATTGTTAATCAACGTTAGATAAGATACAAATGCTTCTAATTCTTTGTTGATAATAAAGTTTGGACATATAGAGAACATTGTGAGTTACAAAAATGAATCTCTTCCCTTAACCCTTCAGTTTATCAATCTATGTACTATTGCGAACAAAAAAATGGGAACACTAAGCTTTTATTATTGCAAGCATGTTGTTTTTTTTGGCATTAAACCATAAGCATCGGAATTTCGCCACAATAATTATTTTAATTAAAATTAGAACTAAGTTATAAAAATTTGAGAATTTACGCTTCAAAAAAGGCTTTTTATAATTAAGATTTAAGTCTTTCAAATAATGTAACGCTACTGATATTATAGTACTCTATAAAGTCACAATTACAACGTACAAAATTAGTAAAAAAAAACGGCACCTAGATAAACTTATACAGGTGTCTTCATGATTGTGTTTTATCAATTAGAAAACTCCTTCTTGTAAGCAGCCAAGGTAGCACCAGGAGCTTCCTAGTCTTATCTGAACACTGTCTACAATGTTCATCGTAACAGATTTTACTCGACCACAGATAATTATTATCAAAATTAGAAAAAATATTGGAAAATAGAAGAATATTGAAGATTTGTTCCATTTAAAATAACAAAAAATTAAGATATATTGTTAAAATTTGTGAAAAATAGACCATTCACTGTAAGACACCCTGTAATAGTCGTAATAATAATAAAAAATAAGAGTTTATTTTGTAAATTAAAGACAATTAAGTCGTTTGTCGTCCAAGTTAAATGATTATTGGTTTTTCCAGATTACAGGTGATTTCACAAATACTTTTAATTATTCTTGTTCAAGTTAAGTTGAACGAACATTATTAGAGACTTTAAAGTTTAATAATAATAAAAAAGAATAAAATAATAATAATAATAGATGATCTACCAACCAATGTCAATACAGTATAATCATCCACAATTACATTAATTTTGTCATTCGTAAACAATTTATTGTTCGAGTTTGTCATCTCATATCTAATCCAACAATAATAAAGAAATAATTCTAGAAATATTCTGTATTTCATTTTTTTTTTTTTTTTTGGTTTTAGAAATATTAACTGACAAGGTTTTACACGTACCTGTAGGGTAATTAGGAATTATTAGAAATTTGTTTAAACAGCAAAGGAATTATTAGAAATTTGTTTAAACAGCAAACTACTATATCGCTAGCAAATAATCGCATACTTTTATTCATTAAATAGTGATAAATGGCATTTCCTGTTTTTTTTTCTAAATTTTTAATTATTTCGTTTTACTATCCTAGGACAATAAAGAATATCGTGAGGTTCCGCTTGAAGGTATGCTACTATAAAATATATGTATCTTGTTTTGTTTTTTCATTGTTGTTTATTACCAAAATATATTTTTATTATATGTACATATTATACAAGGTTGTTGTTCTACAGTAAATTGTCACATATGTTATAATAAATTCCTATAAAAGACGAAAACAGGTAAAAAGTGCTCGGACTGAAATAAATACACCGACATTTGACATGTCCGATGTTATACAATAAAACTTATGAATTGGAATAGTGGCAGGCAACGCTTTGGTGAATTTCTAAAATGTTATCAGCTCTATGGGACAGCCCGTATGGAATTGTGACCTTCTCAAAATAAAATAATTATAAAAATTTTATGTTGTTACGAATCATACGTTTAATAATAACAAAGTAAACAATAAACATAAATTAAAAATGATTGATTTCCTTTAAATAGTTTATAAATATGACGTTGTTGTCGCTTTCAATAAAATAACAATTATAACCATAATTTATTTTTTTCTGTCTTGTCTTACATTTTATGGTATTATTTGAACATAAATACATAATGAAAGTATTTAGTATAATTTAAAAACTTTTTAAAACTATTATATGAATATGGTAATTAATTTGGAAATGATTTAAAACAAAACAACCGGTTATAACTAGAATTTGTTTAGTAGTTTATAAACATCTCTTTATTTTTCATTTTTATTTTTATTTTTTCATCAAACTACCAGGTGAGAAACTACGATAAACAAGGCCAAAACACATAAATGTTGATCAAAATATAATAAATAAATAGATTACAAGCATTTTATTCATACAAGAAACCATTACAATTGGTTTGACGTCAATCGGGTTTTTGTTTTTCGAAAAAAAAAAAAATTGCAATTTATTAATTACCAAACTAATTTTGGATACGAATTAAAACACACACGTGTGCTATTGTTAAGAATAAATTTAGATTTAAAAAATAATAATAATTTTGTTAATAAACAATTTGAATTTTAATCAATTTTTCCATCAGACATTAATTGTTAATTATGTAAACACGAGTACACACCTTTGATTCATTTTTAGAAATTTTTCGTACAGTAGAACGAACTTCTTTTAAAATGCACAATGATGCGTAAGCAAACATATAAAACAAACTTCACCACTTGTCGATCGTTTTGATTAGATTTCTTTGAATAATATAGACGTTAAGAACAAAGTCTCATTTTTAATAAAATGTAAATTTATTTCAAACATAGAATGAAACAAAAAAAAAAACTTTTGATTTGATAATAGTTGAATGTCAAAAGAGTCCACGTCTATATACCCTTGCGCTTTCACCATTATGTTAAAATTTAGATAAATCATTTGATCTTTGTTTCACTACATCATCTATTCGAAAATTAAAAGCACCTGCATTAGGCAAGACAAAGATTACAGTTTTAACGATTCTAAGTTTGAGCGACAACTACTGAAAGCTGTAATAAATGTAATTTTTGTAAATACTGTACTTCTCCAAATAGTCGGTATATTTACTTACAAATCCTGAAAATTATATCTATATTTGTATGGAAATTCAGGCATTACACACTCCTATTTGTTGTAAAATGTACATTTTTCGGATTCTACGTATTTACATCTTGCAATAAAGCTCTACGTCGTCCACAGCAACTTGTTCTACATATCAGCATTCACAATTCGTGTATCAGTGCTTGCTATTTTATTAATTTATCAATTTTCAAATTATCTAAATACGAATAGTTTCAATGGCATAAGACATTTTCAAATTCAATAGGTTGTTCTTTAGATTAAAATTTAGAAAAATGATGATAAAGTCAAGTTTAGAAGAAAAAAAAAGCGTTGCACTGCACATCTACCAATTGTTAGTTGAATGTGATGTATGTATTTATTTAAATAAAAACATAATTGACATCAATAAGTAACAGTAATTTGTCAATTCATGATTGTCGTTGTTGTTATTGTTAAAAAATTTTATAGTAAACGATTACAAACAAATTTACAATACTTTTTTTTATATGTAAAAAATGGCGCTAATAGTAATACTTCCTTATCAATTATATTCAAAAATAATTAATTTAGAATAATAAATAAAAAAAAAAAAAGCAAAATAATAATTTATTATTATTGATCAAATCTAGGCCAGATTATTTCTGTTATTTGTCAAAATGATTTGATTTTATTTTGTTTTTAACAGAAAGTTCTACATCGATCTACCATTACTTTTTTCTATTATAATTTAATCACAATTTGCAGGTGTCATTCATAAATCAACAATCAATCAAATATAAAATGAATACAGTGTTAATTAAGTAATATCTATACTAATTGTAGATATTTAATTATATCTCGGATAATCAAAAACAATTCAATATTATGTTTAAATAGTGTCGATATTAAATATCACCTGTATTAAATCATTATCACATAGGTACAAATAACAGATTATAAAAATAAACAAAACAAAAAGGGACTTCTACTCTTTTATTATTGATTTAAATAGAATTTTAGGAGAAACCTAAATGTTTTTGTCAAGAATCTAGAACGGATGCTTTTACATTATGTGTGCTTGCTTGGCTTGGTGATGATGTGTCTCCAATCCAATCTCAATTTCGTAACATTATTTTCTGTCTCTCTAATAATAGGAACATTAGAATTGTGTTGTTACTATTGGTTTAAAACATAACACACCATGTTTTGATATCAAATAGCTAAACTATTTTATACTCTTGTTATTATCATTATTACTATTACTATTATTATTATTACTACTATTATCAATAACAATACTCAAGTTCAATATACCGAAAATGAACTTTGTTATAAAGATTAAATAATAATAATAATAATGTTAATGATAGAGGAAAAAAATAGAATCCTCCCCCTCAACTGGGGACAAGGGAATGCGAAAAATAAATCTACGACTTCGACCAAAACAAATCAAATATATTCAGCTGAGCTATTTATTCAAAATAATAATAATAATAATAATAAAGAAGAGTTTTTACAATCGAATGATCGTTAAAGGATCATGTCAACGATGTGACACTATGTCATTATTTATCAATTATGTGATTGGTACTTTATCGTTAATTATTTTTCAATAATACACTATAAGCAGATTGGTTGTCTTTTTCTTTGTTTTAAAAATTTATATGAAAACCTACTAATTAAAATCAAATTTTCAATTTTTAATTAGTGAAAGTTTAAAGTTTTATCAATTTTATAAACTGAACAATCCCAGTGAGTTGTGAAAGTTAAAAAAATATACGTTTATTTACATATACATATTATATAATGATAATAATAATAAAAAAGTACCAATTTCAAAACATATGGTCCTTCTTTTTGATTGAGTTTTTATTGTTTTCCTTACCCTTCTCTTTGGGTTTTTGTTTATAGATATTAAAATTTGATAATGTCGATTAGATCATTTTTTCCTAAACAAATTAGTAAGAAGTCTGTCCATGAAATGTGTTAATTGTTCAAATAGTAAAAATTGTTTTTAAAAATTTACGTTTTTCAAAAAAAAATTAAAAAAAATTAAACAGTTATTACAATGAACTTTTAACAAACAATTACTATGCAAATGAGAACAGATATATTGTCAAGCAAGAGTGTCATTTTCGAGAAAATAGGAGTTTCAACAATACAATTTGATACATGTAATCAGGGTCGAAAGAAGGGAAAATTTGAGTATATAGTTTGTCCCATGACATAAGAGATGCAGTAAAATAATAAAAATTAGTGTACAATAGATACAGCAGCAAAGGATTTGATGGAAATGGTGAAATATTGCTACCATAAATAAATATTTAAAATTTGTCATGACCACAAACTGCACAGATGGTTGTTTTAAAAACATAGGAAAGGGTCGATCTTCCCCACAAGCAGGTAGTGTTGGTCTTGTTTAAAGTATAGTTGCCGTCAGGAAATAGTGAAATTTGACTTATAAGCCAAATTATTTTATGATAGGGATCGACAATAGAAATTGTCCACTGTAATTACTAACAATAGCAATGGGATAATTTACAACTCTTACCACCAGATGTAAAGAAAGACCATTTTCATAGAGCAGGTAGCTGTACAAGAGCCAAACGGTGGTCAAATGTTTGTTAAATATCTCAAATAAATGTTTTAAACACAGAAAACAAACCTCAAACAAACGAAGTTGCTAATAAACAAATGGGTTAAGCTTTCCCAAGTATTTATCAATGAACGAAAAATGATTAACAAAAATAATGAGGATGCCAATTTGTTGTAA
>JAZBGY010001152.1:2076-23316 GCA_037414755.1 Lydus trimaculatus | reverse complement strand
AGGAAATATATATTTCTTATCAATATTTTTATAAATTTTTTTCCCGATATCTATAAAAAAATGTTATTATCTATTCCATTCCTATTATTTTACATATACAGGATGTCTTATTTTCAATGGTATTATTTAATGGGTCGTTCACACGTGCGTGTGGATTTACTTGCGCAAACCGGTTTGTGTACGAAAGCCCGTACCGTGCAAATGTAAAAGAGCGACCTGAACAAACATATTGCACTGCTTAAAGAGCGACTGAAATCGCTACATAGCGAATTTGGTGGCAGCGTCTAGCGACTAAAGTCACTCAATGTGATCGAGCCTTTATAATTTGGTTTGTCCAAATTGAGTTTGTGCGGTAAAGCTTGTACAATAAGTGTTGTGTGTTACATCTCAAAAAAAGTTAAAACCTACTCAAAAATGGATGAGACAGATAAAATCTGCATTAAAAACTGTATAGGCTTGATTATACATATAAATAGAAAGGAATAAAACAGTTATAGTTATCGACCGTTCATATAGCGACTTTACTTGCACACCTTGTAGACCTCATCCACTCGTACAAGCTTTACGACACAAACTGAGTTTGCATAAACTAAACCTTAATTAAGTAGAGCGACGTTTCCACAAGCAGCGCTTTTTGATTTGCACGGTATACCGTCTTGCGGTCCACACGTATGGGCTTTGGTATACAACTCAGTTTGGGCAAGTTTTTACGTGTGAACGGCCCATTAAATAGCCTCGGCAGCTTAAACATCGAACCGCAGTGTGGTATACAACAGATCACTCTCTATTCATTGCTGCAAGAGCCCAAAATGGAAAATAATTCAAGTAAAGGCCATATGAAGCCCATTAGAGGATCATAGGTAATTTAAGGGCCCCTTGATTAGACGATAAAAGTGACAGAATGGAGGCCAAAGATTAGGAAAAAAAGATCGAAAGACCCGATGCATGGGGTTAGCAAAAGACCGTCCAGCATGATGGCATTTATCCAGAACTAGATATAAAAACGCTGATGATTGCGGAAATTAAAATTCTAGGGATAGACGTAATAAGAAAATGGCGTTCCTAACGCATTGATGTCACACGGTGCGGCAATACATGGTATTATGGTATCGCCCGTTGACGCAATCACTCTCAATGTAATCAGAATTTTTGGACAAATTCTAGCTTATCTTTAATGACAATATTTGGCAATCCTCACTTATGTTGATGAAATTATCCACACATACTCCATATACAAGACAACACAAAAACAAAAATACAACAACGATAATTTATTTTTTCCGTTACATTACAACAAAATCATATTTTCTAAAGTTTTTCTATTATTTTTTATCAGTGACCTGTTGGAATTCTAACATTTTTTTAACTTCCGGATTCTCCAATAAAGAACTAACACTATCTTTTGCTAATTTTGTTGTTTTATCTGGTAATTCACTCAAGAATGTAAATGTTGTCATTACACCCTTATTCCAGCATTCTTTCCATTCAATATTTGCTGGTAAATTTGGTAACTATAAACATTAATTTATTAATATTTATTATTATTATTATATTGATATTAACCTCGTAAGGAATCGAATTTTTAGCTTGTTCCAAATGAGGCTTCAATTGATTATTCAACTTGTCTAAAACTTTAACTGATTGTTCACTGTCTTTCCAAACACCTTCTTCTTTCACGTAATATATAGCAGTTCCTGCTATGCCTACCTTTATCATAAACCTAAAAAAAAAAGAAGAAAAAGTCGTGATCTGTAAACAATTATATAACCATATTTTTGTTTTGTCGATAACTTACTTGAACATATTTATAAGGTTGAATTTGTAGTTCTTTTTAAATAAATTATAAATTAATTAAATAGTAATTACTGTAATTTTCCGTAATTTGCAAAATATAAAGGGAAAATCAGCCACTTTAACAACCCTAATCAATGTCAAAAAATATCCAAAATTTTGAGGTTATAAAGAAACACCAACATAAAAGTTATTGCTATTTCTTTCTTTCATATGTGCTATTGCATCGTTTATCTTGCTCTTATTTGTAATGTTCGAAAACGTCACAAAATTTGAAATTGGGAAAAATTAAATTCCAGATGATCCTAGAATCACACTTTTCTCCAATTTTTTTAATAGATACCGATAGATTATTGTTCAAAAAGAGATCCCTCTTCTATTTAACAATAAAAAATTGCAGTTAGTGGAGGTGGCAACTGGCAACGTCGCAAATGTCAACGTACAGCAGTCGTCAAACGTGTTGGAATTTCTAAAAATCATCGCTAGATGACGTACATTAGAATGAAATCCAGACAGTTGATTACCAATCTCTTTCTAATTTTTACGATTTTCTTCATTTTTCTATTATAAAATACATTATCATAATCTCAACACTAACCCATTTTTTTTTCATTTAGATAGCATCTTTAATACAAACTTTGAATTAGGCGCACTCTATGCTTACATTTGCAACGTTGCCAGTTCATTTATTGCTAAATAAATTTCCTAGTCGGTCTATTTTAGACCTAATCTATTGATATTTATCAAAAATGAAGAGAGTTCCCACATAGTCTGTCCTGTGGTTTTAACGTTTGCATTTACGTAGTCATTACAGTTATGTATACAGTTCAATGGTTACTGTTAATCTGGTTCGACTGGAGATTTTTATGTCGCTGCATGGGGATATTTCCTTTGAAAAAATTTGGCAACGCTGTCTTATTGTAGTGCATCGCGGGATCGCCATGTTGACGATGAGTTGGTGTCATTGCAGCATTTAATATTCAATTTTAATTTTTTTTAATAAGAATTTCAATTAAATTCACGGTAAATTGTTAATTTAAGTGAATGGATGGATGTATAATTAAGTATTTGTCAATTGATTATTTGTAGAGATGGATCTTCATAGTGCTGAAAGAATTCGGTGTTTCTTTGATGTCTCAATAGGCGGTTTACCATCAGGACGGATTATATTTGAATTGTTCACTGATATTGTACCGAAAACATGTGAAAATTTCCGTTGTTTGTGTACTGGTGAAAAGGGCATTGGTGATAATACGAAAAAACCATTAGACTATAAAGTTTGATATAAAACATATAATTTAAGAATCAATTTGAGTGATTATTTTATCTTTTGTAGGGGGTAATTTTTCATAGAGTTGTCAAAGATTTCATTATTCAAGGTGGTGATTTCTCTAATGGTAATGGTACTGGTGGTGAAAGCATCTATGGTGGCACATTTGATGGTATATTTCTTTTGAAAACATAAACAAAAATGAACCAAATTAATAATGCTGCTATTATTATTATTATTGTTGTTTTTAGATGAGAACTTTGATATCAAACATGATCAACCATTCTTGTTATCAATGGCAAATAAAGGCAAGAATACAAATGGTTCACAATTTTTCATGTAAGTTTTAATTTGTTAACAAAAGGTAATAGTATCACGATGAATATAGAATTGTTAATTTTTGGTAGTTATTGCTATTAAAATTAAATTTTCTCAGACAACATATTGGAATGATCATCAAAAATGTTTTAAATAACATTTTTAACCAATTAAAAACAAATTGATCAAATATATGTATATATATATAGATATAGTAATAATATAAAATAAAGATGATGAGTTGTTCAGTTCTGTTGTCCCAAGAGATTTTGTTACAGAACAGTTTACTTTTGTTGTTCTGTAGCAGTACGTCTGTTGTTCCATCTAAACATGGTCTCCGCTGATCATATCTTGTCATATTTTGTGTTATAGTACTACACAAGCGGCCCCGCATCTCGACAAGTAAGACAATCATTAGAAACTTACAATAAACAATTAATTAATTTTGCTTAAATTTCTATAGTGTTCATGTTGTTTTTGGACGTGTTGTTGGTGGCGTTGATGTTGTACGACAAATTGAAGCTTTACCAGTTGATGCAAATAGTCGACCACTACAGGATGTAAGAATTGTTAAATGTGGCGAATTAATTAGACAAATCAAACGTAATAAATCGATAATTTTGTTTTTGTGTTTTTCTTTATTTCTACAATTAATCTGTATTTTTTTTGTTTGTTATGAAATAAAGCGAAAAAAGATAAAAAGAAAAAACAAGAGGAGAAAGAAGATAAAAATGATGGTAGTGAAGATGAAAGAAATGATGAGAATAGTGATGAGAAATCTAGTGATGATGAGAAAAAATCAAAAAAGAAAGCTAAAAAAGAGAAAAAGAAAAGTAGTAAAAACAATAAAAGTCATAAAGAGTAAGTTGTAATGTTCGAAAAATTTTCCGTACGTTTTGATCTTTCATCATTGTGTGTTAATTTTAGGAAAAAAGATGTTGATGATGATTCAGAAGAAGAGGGTGAGGTAAAAGAACCACATCCCTTAGTAACTGTTACAAATATCGATCCTGAAGACATTCCTGATGTTCCCTACAATAAATTCTTAATGAGAGGTCCACAAGAGGTGGAAAAAGATAAGAAATTGAAAAAAAAGAAAGGTGATTGTTTTCACATGTAAAATACATATGTGTTTCATTTTAATCTGTATTTTATAGATGATTATAGGGGTGGAATTAGGGATCGTCATCGTATTGATTGGGAACATAATTTTCGTCGAGATCGTCCAGTTACAACAAAAAGTGGACGTATTATTAAAGGACGTGGTAAATTTGTAAGTTTTTTTCTTAAAATAAATTACAAACATACAGTCTAGGCCAAAATTAGAGCAACAAATATTCAATTGCTACTTCGTGTAAATGCCTTTTGCCCTTAAAACAACAACACAGTGGAACCTAGTGTATTTGGGGTCAACTCTTCTATGAACAACCTCAATTGGTCCATAACCCAGTCAATTTAGCAAATTTTAATTGTGACCCCCTTATGCCTCTTTAGCAGCAGTTTTCCTTTAGGAAACCTAGTAATCAAACCCACATAGTATAATAGCCTAAGAGCCAGCAACGGTTTCATTCAAGTCATTTTATAACGCAGGGTTTTAGACGGAGGACTTGTATAATTATTGAATCGTGTATAGATAAGGTTCTAGCACATACCTCTCACCTGACAGGTAAGGTAACTAGGTAACCGTAATGGTAACACGTGTGGAATTTTTACTGAAGCAAGTGTACCATGTGTAGATAACACTTGCAAAAATCCAGATCTCAATTCCACTGATAACAGTCTTAAAAAAATTATTAAAATGTGAGAGGTAGGTATAGCAGAAACTGTCGACGGTTCGACAACGCTGGAAAGAACTGACTTTTTTCTCTCATATATAGAAAGAGAGAAGTACAGCTTACTTTCTCTACTCTACATATGCTGGGAAGAACGCAGCGTTGCCGAACCTTTGACTCTTTTTACTATACCTGCCTCTCACTCCGCACCCCTCGATTGAAGTCCATGTTTTGAATGAAAATCGTACATTTTAACAATTTTTTTAAGGGTGTTAGCAGTGCAATTGAGAACTGGATTTTTGCAACTGTTATCTACACATAGTACACTTGCTTCAATAAAAATTCCACACGTGTTACCATTATGGTTACCTATCTACCTTACCTGTCAGGTGAGAGGTATGTACCTTCGAGGTTCAGGTGGTAAAACCTTATCTATACACGATTCAATAATTATACAAGTCCTCCGTCTAAAACCCTGCGTTATAAAATGACTTGAATGAAACCGTTGCTAGCTCTCCTACTATAAGATACCTTGAATAGTTCTTCTAATACATTCAGTTTCTGTATTTTCGTCCATAATTGGCTTTGATATTTGAGTTGATATGACCCGGGTGGGTTTTGATTTGACAGTCCTACAATTTTCCTTTTTTTTTTTCTTCTCTAATTTAGAGATATAGGACACCGTCAAGAAGTCGATCACGTAGTGCTACACCTATACATTGGAAAAAAGAAGAATCACGTGTTATAAAATTATCAGAATTTGAGAAAATTGAAGCTGAACGTAAAAAACGTGAAGAACGTAAATTACGTGAACGTGCCCTCAAAGAAAATGATAAAAATGACCAAGATATAGATATTACAAATAAAAAACAAAATAAAGAAATTGATTATAATGCATTAGATTATGAGGATAATCAATCAGAAGATGAAATTGAAACAATACGTAAACAAGTACCAAGTTTAGTTCAATATCCTCTACCTGGTAGTTTTAAACCTAAAGAAATTGAAATTAATGAACAACAACAACAACAAGGTATTGCTAATAAAACGATACAAAATGATGATCATGCTGAGATTGTTAATAATGCTAAATCTGAAGTAATGGCAATGGCTTTAGGTGTACCATTAAAAACAGGTGAGGAATCACCAAAATTGAACGATAGCGGTCCTAATAATTACGATAAAAATCAACAAGACATCCAATCAAAATCAAACCAACATAATAATGAGACACGTAAACGACGTGATAGTGAAATATCTAATGGACGTAATAATAAACTCGATACAAATACAAAAAATGATGATAATAATCGTTCATCATCATCACATAGAAATGGTAATTATCGTGAATCAAATCATCGCAAAGTTGATCGTAGACCATATAATGAGAATTATATACGTCGACCATATAGACGTGATAGATTTCGTTATGTACCACCACCATATCGTCCAAGAGATCGAAGATATAATAATCGACGATCATCACCAAGACGTTCACATTCACGACATCGTCAACGTTCAAGATCACGTAATCGTAGAGAGAAACGTTCAAATAGTCGTGATAGGAATCGTCATCGACGTTCTAGTAGAAGTAAATCGAAACATGATAATGATGATAAAAATGAAGAGAAACCTATAAAATCTGATAAAGCTAATGACGATAAGAAATTAGATGATGCTGAAGAAAAATATAAGAAATTATTGATGTTGAGGAAGAAAGTTGAATTATTAGAAATGAAGAAGAAGAAGGAAGTTGAACAGGTAATGACGTTATTTCTAATTTATTTAATTGTAGATTTAAAGCTTTTTTTATATAGAAAATATTGGAAGAGAAGCACAGAAAAGCTAAAGAAGAAGCTGATATGTTAGAAAAGGCAAAGAAAGCAAAACGAGAAGCTATAGAGAAAGAAAAACTATTGAAAACCTATAAAGTACTACAAGAATTAGATAAAGGTAGTTCAACGAAATCACATCGTGATAAGAGTCGTAGTTCAAAGAGTTCAGCGAGTAGTTACAGTGATTCATCTAGTGATTCATCACCAAGAAGGTTCCTAACTATGAAATTACCCTAATACTATTGATTATAATAATTATTTCTTTTTTTGTTTATAGAAAACGATCAAAATCACGATCTACCAAGAAAAATAAACGTCGTTCCAGAAGTACTAGTAGTAGTAGCAGTAGTGATTGGTCTAAAGATGATCGTGAACGTAGCAGTCGTTCACGTAAAAAGAAATGATAAATAAGTATAAGACATATATGTTGTTTTTAATGATTCACAGGTAGAAACGCTGTATGCATTTAAAAGTTTTGAGTTTAATGTGTATGAAATTATTATAAAATTAATACATTTGTGGTAATCACGGTCAATTTTTGTTTTTCTTAGTTTTTACCTATAATCATAGAGGCCTCTATTGGGGAGGATTTTATAGGATCCTCTTAAATCTACCTTTCCCGCCTTAACTTTTATTATTTGGTAATTTTCGAGTCATAGCGTTGGTAACATCGATAAAATTTCGGTTGGCAGCAATAGGTGTCAAATTTAATTGTTTTTAATTTTAACCCCAATTTAGGGGTGATTTATTTTTTAAATCAATTTGAATTTATTTATAAACAATTGTAATTGTTGTAAATCACCAAAATTTTTGTAAATAATTCGAAAACATTCGATTTTTATTACAAGGACACCTGTTGTTACCAAAGTACACATTGACATTGATTCACCTTTGATTCTAATTTAATTTCACCCAAGAAACTACAAAAATGTCAACTATTTATCAAAAATCAATAAGTGTGCTAGATAAGGTTGTACCAAAACAATTCCAACCGTTATGGCAACATCCTGCAGGTACGTAAAATTACGGTAATGGCCAACAATTTCTTAATTTGTCGTTGTAGGACCTAAAACGATATTCTTCTGGGCACCTGCATTTAAATGGGTAAGAGATAAAAATCAACACATGATAACAATTTAATCATTTCTTTTTGTAGGGTTTGGTTATTGCGGGTATTGGTGATTTAACACGACCTGTTGAAACATTAAGTATACCACAAAGTGGAGCTTTAGCAGCTACAGGATTGATATGGTCACGTTACTCATTAGTGATAATACCGAAAAATTACAGTTTATTTAGTGTAAATGTATTTGTTGCTGCAACACAATGTTATCAATTATATCGTGCTGCAAGGTTTCATACAATTATCCTTTTTTTATTCTGAATTTATAAAGAAATTTGTTTGTAGATATCAAATGCAACAACAAAAGAAAGAAGCATGATGGAATTTTAGAGAAATTGGTGTAAATATTGTTATGTTTACTAGAAATAATTGAAATTATATTTTATTGATTACATAAAAAAAGAGTATAATAATACCAAAAAATATCTCGTAATTATCTTATAATTAGCACCTTTCAGTCTTTTTTGTTAATATACGAGACAACCTCCTAATGCGATTATTAAAACAATACAATACTAGAAGAAAATTAGAAAAAAAACCTACAACTATAATTATAGAAATACAAAAAAAAAAAAACGAAAAATAGAAAGCCTCCATCAACGCAATTATTTTTTCGATAAATCATTCTCGGATAAAATCTCAAAAGTAATACCATTCTCATTCAATTGTTGTATCAATGTTGTATTAGCAAATGCAGCACCTGGTGGATAAACACCACCTTTACTTGGTAATTTATCCATTTCAGTTAACAAAACAATACCAGCTAATGTTAATGCAATACATGTTGTACCATAACCAGGATTTCTACCTTTAACTTCTCCAATAATTGTTTTATCAATTGGTGCTTTATATGTATCAGTTGGTTCAGATAGTTTCTCCTTCCATCCAGCACCATATAATTTTAATGAAAACCATGATTTTTCAATATTCTCCTCAGTTGGTTGATAATTATTAATTAAACCACCAGTAAAATATTCGGGGTATTTAAGCATCCAAAAACGGCCACGTTCAAAACGTGCAAAAATCGAAAATAATAAACCATAGAATGCTAACATAATTAATGTTAAAAATGATTTAACAACAAAATATGTTTCAACTTGTATTGGACGTTGTTTGTTATTTTCATAGAAAAATCGTTGACTACGACGCACAACTGAACGATCAGAACCTAGAAATGGTATAACCCAACCATCTGCAATACTAGTCTTAT
Organism: Lydus trimaculatus; assembly: GCA_037414755.1. Lineage (NCBI taxonomy): Eukaryota > Metazoa > Arthropoda > Insecta > Coleoptera > Meloidae > Lydus > Lydus trimaculatus. The sequence continues at coordinate 13,997 of JAZBGY010001152.1, read as the reverse complement.
GAGGATATTTCCTAGAATTAAAATCGATTTAAAAAAATGTTTTACAATAAAATTCTAGTTTTTGTTTTACTTTGCTTTTAATTTTGGTTGAAATGTTGGTAATGGTGTTTTAAATAATTGTGTACGTAATTCTCTTAATTCATCATAATATGCTATACCATAAATAGCCGATTCCCATGTACCAAAATTAATATATGATCCTGTTGATTTTTCATCATTACCACCATCATCATCTGTACCACATTTTAAATATGTTTCAATTGAATTCAATGTACCATCAAAATGTTGTTGTAAAAATACAACACCCATATCAGTTGGTATACTATCCCAACCACAAGCACTAACAATATAAAGACCTTTCTCTTCAGCTTCTTTATGATATTTTAATTGTATCAATTCCATATATTGTGGTTCACCACTAACATCAATATGATGGGTACCTTCTTGTAAACATGCTTCAACAACTGCTTCACCAAAAAAACGAAACGGACCACAACAATTTATAACCAAACGACATTTACGTACCATAGCACATAAACTATCATCATTATCAGCATTTGCAATAAAATATGGTATATCTTTAGCGGGTATAGCGAGATTTTTTTCTAATTGTTTTAGAAGTCGACGAATTTGGATTTCAGAACGACCAGCAATACCCCATGTTAATGAACGACCATTTTCATTACAAAATTTATGGACATATGGTATTGTATGGCGACCAGTGAAACCAGTAGCACCAAAAACAATTATATCCAATTCACGAGTCGACATCTCAACCATTATCACTAATATCAGAAGAATAAAAGCAACAATAAGAAATACTACGTATTTATATAAAAATAAACGCAATTATGATAATTTTTGCATACAAAATGCAAAGGTTAAAGAATAAAAGTCACATTAAGAGTAGCCCCATTAACTTGATTATTCCTTATTTATTGTTCAATTAACAATAGTTCAATGTTATATATTAATAATTGGAAATCTTCCGCAGTATAACGTTACCGTTAACGTTATCTGGTACCTGCGAAACATGATATAAGTCATGGCTACCTAGACCCAAATCACCTTTGTTTACCAAAGCTAAAATGAGTCTTATGTCCGATGCACATAAGGCTTATTTTTAGATTTCTATTGTTTTTAGCATTTAGTCAACCAAATTAAAATAGACGAAGTATATAACGTTTATAATGTGGGATTCAATTATTTATAATCGATTTTTGATTTAATACAACAACAACAACATCAACCTTAATAACTAAAAACGAAGATGGCTGTGTAAACAACAATTTTTTGAGATTTGGGTGTGTCGGGAAAACTCGAGTTTGTTTCCCCGGAAAAAACAGCAAAATATGCTTTTTTCTTATCTCGTAAAAAATACTTACCGGATAAAACTGCACTAGAAGCAAAAAATTCGAAAAAAAAAAGGCCGGTTACAGCAGCAGCGCACTTGACCTGGACTACGTGACAAAAAATTGACCAACCGACGCTACAAATTCAATGCAAAATTCACACAACTACCAACCGATACACGATAAACAACCTATATGTTATTAATGAATTTTTAGTGATTTTTTAGTAAATTTCGTGATAGTGTATTGGTAATTATTGTTGAATTTTGCAATTGTTTTTCCGATCGCTTGATTTGTTTAAAGGTTTTTTATTTGTATTTGTTTATTGTAGAAAATTATAAACAATTAACAATGAATATTGGAGTACCATCTAGATTTGCATGTTTAAAAATTGAAGATGATGATAATATTAATCGATCAACATCTATAAATCGAAAAAAAACGACAATTAATCAAAATATTAACAACAAAACAACAATGGCGAAGAAATCTAATACAAATAATAAAAAAACCAATCAGAATCAAACAAATAACAACAATAACAATAAACAAGTAACAAGATTACAATTCGATTTTCTCAAAATATTAATGCAATCATTTTTATAGACAAATCCCAAGAAACAGAAAAAGAAACAAGGTGATAAACAATGGGAAGATTGGAAGAAGAAAGATAGCGAATTGATTAATGATAATTTTGAACAAGATCTACAATATGCAATTATTCAATCAAAAATGCAATTTGAAGCTGACAGTGTTAAAAATGTAATCATAACAACAACAACAACAACAGAAAACGATAAACAAGCAAATAACAAAAAAAAGAAAAACAAACCAATGAATTTGGCTGAATTCCTAGAAACCGACACTGATAAGAATCAAATTGATGATTCATCATCTAATAATAATGATAATCCAATGATTAATGATCAAAATCAAGAAGTTAACGAAGATTTCTTTGATAAAATGATGGAAGTAGCAAAACGTGAAGTAATCAAAGGTAAATTAGAAGAACAACGTAAAGAACGCGATATCAATTTTGAAGAGATGATAACAAAAACACAATATCAAGATAAATTACAATATGAACAACAACGTAATGCTGAATTACAAAAACAATTAGATGAGGCACGTGCTGAGATTACTGCAGTTAAAGAACGCAATAAAATATTCTGTACAATCTTAGCACAAGGAGAAAGTATTATTATTACCAAATTCAAATTATAAATTTTAATTTATTGATTAATTGTTTTTAATGATTGTAGTGAAAGATAAGGCTGGAATTTTATTGGAATTAGAACGTTTGAATAATGTTAAAGATGAATTAACTGAAGAAGTGGCACGTTTACATAAATTATTAGAACAGGAACGTTCAAAATCTGCATCACTCTTAGATACCCACAATCATACAACCAAACATAAAGATAATAAGGTAAATTCTGCTTGATTGGATTTTGTTTTTAGTTTTTTTGTTTGTTTTTCTTCTCTTATGATTACAGAAACAGAAGAAGGGTCGTTAACTTATTCTCAGTTTTCCAATAATTTTGTTCGTATTTTTGTTAGAATTACGTTACGTTTCCAGTTTATTTGTTTGTTTGTTTGTTTGTTTCTGTTTCTGCATGTGATTATTTGTATTTTTTTGCAAAAATGTGATATTCATCGTTTTTTTTTTGTTTTGTATTATTACAGAGTAAGAAGTAAATTCCATATTCATATGGTGATAAACTTGAATATCTTCCTTAAATTTACTGTTATTATTATAAGATTATTTTGTAATGTAGGTGTTCAAATAGTCAATTTCAGCACTGTAATTGTGTAAACAACTGAAAATCTGATGTTCTTGAGAAGATTATTTGAATTTCTATATTTACCTAATTGTAAGTCGTTTTTTTTTCGAATAATAAGTTGATTAATGTATTTTTTACTGTCTAGAAATTGGATAGAAATTGTTTTGCAATAAAAAAATTATTAAAACATTGTAATTTATTCAATTCAACAAATTACTTCCCAATAATCAAAAATTCCGCCTGAAATGTATGCAGCACATAATACACGTTGTTAGAGATGAGTACTATACACACTTCAATAATCCACAAATACTCCCTTAAATAATGATTGATTCTAATCAAAATTTTGTAAAATACTCCATTATTGTCGATTATTATTTAAATATCGAACATTATTATAATAATGATCTAGTAATATTTAAATTTGGATTAATAGTTTAACGCCAAATCAATATTCTCATCTCTAACTAATAAGTGATTATACAACGCCACCTATAGATGGATATTTAAAATAATCCACAACAACCTGTGTTACCTGCCCGGAATTCAATGGGCGATCATTATACCAACAACCAGTTGGAAAATATAATTAAAATCGAGCTGATGTTGCAGAGAGAACGCTAAATGTAGTTAAAGACGCTCTAGTGGCAGTGTGTGGCACACGTACATCTATCAACAACACAGCAGCAATAGAGAGCAGGAAAGTGTTGTTGTTTCTTATTCATCATACCAGTGTGATTACAGTGCCTACTTGTTTGTCTTTCAATTTATAATTGACGTTATTCATTTGTTTTTCTTTATTTTATTTTTTATTACTGTTTTTATACTTTAATATATATTGTATATGTGTATGTGTGATTTTGTGGTATTGTTGGATTAGAATTTATTTTTGTGGTGCTGGAAAACTGGGCGACACATATTCAAAATTTAAAATAATGGCAGAAAGTCGCGGTTCATTATTGGCCAAATCGGTCCAGAAACATGCAGGAAGAGCCAAAGAGAAGGTCAGTGACATTTTTTTTTTCAATTGTTTTATGTTTTAAGGTTAAGCTTGACCATCGCCTACTTCGACAATGCAATCACCCTTTTATTATTTTATTAATATAAAATAATTAATAATATTTAAACAAATCGTTGATTGAAGTGTAGAAACTTATTTATTGAAAATTGTAATAATAATAATAAGAAACGTATAAAGAAAGTGAGCAAATGCCCAAAAATGGTCAGTGAAAAAGTAGTTCGCCTACTACGATTTTTGATGTGTCCATATAAATGCAGAAAGGTGACTTTGTTCTACGTAGATGTAGATGATGATAATAATAATAATAATAATGATGATGATGATAAAGTTTGAAAGTAGCCCATCTTTGAGAGATTTGCTGAAATAGCTGCCAGCTATAGGTACATTTTTGCCCCAACTTGTCAGTTATACTACTTTTTCGAGAAAGTATGCCAAATAGGTACCTACACCTATACACATTTCATTTATAATTTCAAAGTTATTTAACACAAAAAAAAAACCAACAAAATAATCCGGAAAATCTTAATTTAAAATTTTCTTTCAATGAAATAAAAGTAAGAAAAACTACATTCGAGCTTATCTATTTTTAATGTTTGTGAATCGCGTAACTATTCAGCAAAATAGTTTTTTGACCAAAGCCAATCGAAATAAAATAGCCGGGGTCCTTAGAATAGAACACACATCTTGGCACTATAGTTTGTTACATATTCAGTTTTTTTTTTCAAACAACAGAAACATGCTTTTTTCTCTCGTCTCTTATTCGTTTTAATTGAATGAAGAAAAAAAAGAGAATCGTTTTTCTATTTATATTAATAGAAATAGAGAAATAGGGATAGGTTGGTATGTTTTGCAATTTAGGTCATTACATACACCTTTACATTAATATTGCATCGTGTGTATAATCAATGCATACCTACACACAGGTACACCTTAATCAACAACAACTACAACACAATACATTTACATACATTCACTTTGGATAAAAATTTTCCACTTTTCTAACTGTTTTTGTTTAAAAAAAACAAAATAATTTAACTAAAATCAATGGTTATGTGATGTTAAATTGAAAGATACCGTTACTTAACTATTAGTTAAGTCAAGTTTTCATAAATAAATTAAAACAAAATTGTATAGAGTTGTAAATTTCCATGTTTTCAGATAAGAAATATGGGCCTATCTAACTGTATAAATTATCATAAATCTTATAAGAATTTTCGATGATATAGAGAGTAGAGAAGATAGCTTTTATTATAAATTCTTTGCATTTCCTGTTTGTGTAATAAAAGTCCTTTAAGTTTCACAAAGAATGGTTGTGTTGTTAATTATTTCTCTTATCATAATTTGCATAAATTGTATGTGTTATCAATATAATAAAAATAAACGAATCAAGTTGCAATGACACTTCAGTTTTAGTTCTAGTAGGTTTTTGGGTTATTTTCGTCAATAGATCTATCTATTTTTATATTCACTTGATTCTGCACGCAATATTGCAATATAGTCTGTATAGTTTGTTTCGGTCGACTCAACTTAAAATATAGAATTTTCACATTTTTTTTTTTATTATGCAAATCGATTACAAAAGAAACACCAATTCAACTAGAAATATATAAGAACTATAAGGTATACACTAGAATAGAACATCACGTGACTTACGTCAACATTCTAGTATTGACGTCAGTTTCTTACTCTATTGCCTTATCTCTCTATGAAATGAATAAATAAAGTAATCCAAGTAATGTTATAGTTTATCATTTGTTATCGTTAAACAATAGTGGTAGTAGTAAATCAAAATTTCTGTAAATAAGTGTGCTGGAGAGAGAAAGGAAGAAAGAGAGAGTGATGGTGAGGGGGCGGCAAAGTCAGTCAATTTTCATCTATTTCCATCTCTTGTAAACATATCTATTTATATAATAAAGTCTTAAAATTCAATGTTTAGAAAAGTTGTTGTTTGGAAAACTTGTTTAGTTGGTTATTATTGGAAAATTACAAATTATAAAGGAGTATAGGTACTGGATTGTCTAAGCACAGTTCATCTATACAAAGATTTCAATTGGATTCAAATCAGAAGTCTTCACTGGCCACAGAGCTGCAGCAAAATCCTTAAATGTGCTACCTGGAAGATAGCCGTCTTTTTTATTAAATTAGAGAGCAATTTCTTCCAATCGTAAGGGTCTATAAAGCCCTGTACAATCCATCAGTTGTACTTGCATTCAGTGTGCACAATTTGCCCCTACTAAAAGTCTTCAGTTGTAGTCACAGCTGCTTAGGTGTTACACAGAGAAGGTGGTCCCGTCTTTCTTTAAATAAAAAGTAATATTTCCAAGTCTGTAAAGCAAGATCACTGGCCGCCTCAAAATTCGTTCGTCCTCTATGTCAGAAGTTTCTCCTGAAAAGTTGTAAATTGGATTCAAATCAGGAGTGTTCTTTGGCTATTGCGCTATAAATACGATGCAACAAAATGCTTAAATGTGCCACAGGGAAGATAGCCGTCTTTTTTTTTGTAATTAAAAAGCAATTTCTTCCAAACGTAATTCTATAAAGCCCTCTTTTGGAAGAAATTTGTCCGATCCTGTGCAACCCATCATTTGCACTTGTTCGTATTTCATGTACTCCGTGTGAACAACTTGTAACAGTGTTCCTATAAAGAAAACCGCCTACTAAAAGTCTTCAGTTGCATGCAGTTGCAATTCTAGGTGTCACACAGTGAAGGTGGCCCCGTTTTTCTTTAATTAAAAAGTAATTTCTTCCAAGTCGATAATAAAGCAAGATCGTTGGCCGACCCAAAATTTGTTCGTCAACATGGGTCAAATAACTTTGTTGTTTGAATTTATACTAAAATTTCCTCTTGAAAAGTTGTAAATTGGATTTGGATCAGGCGTCTTCATATAAATACGCCACAGCAAAATCCTTAAATGTGCCATAAAGTAAAGTATTTTTTTCCAACCCTAAGTCTATGAAAGCCCTTTCTTCAATACAATCCGGGACGACCCATAACTTGCACTTACTCGAACGTTAGAACATTATTAAAAACAAGCGTCTCCTTTTAATTGCACACAGTTGTGATTCTAGGTATTTGGCAACACAGGATCGATGGCCGACCTCCTTTAATTAATACCTGGCTGTCGCGAAATTTGTTCGTCTCGCCGCCCTCATATATGACCTATCATTTGCACCTTGTCACTGAATGTCGTCCCTAAAGATAATGGGCCAAATAATTTTGATATTATTTGAATTTGTACGAAAAGTTTGGGTACTACTTGGATACAAATTTCGAAAAATAAGAGTGATTGTTTGTAAATCACGAATTTTGACTTTATTTTGATTTTACGAATGATAATTAATATTATTGTTAGAATGGAAATTTCTTCATTGATATTATTCCTCTTAAAATACCTTTCTAAAGTCACAAACAATGGAAGATGATAATATCAAAATATTTCTACACAAAGACTTTCATTTTCTTTTAAAAATTATATGTTTAATCAAAAGAAAATCCGTTAATTTGTTAAATAACGGAAGTGTATACACACATATATTATAATTTATTTTTTTTGATTATGTGGGTTAGAAAAACGGTTTTCTGCCAAATAGTTGTATTGTATCCTCGTATAATGTTTAAAAATACATTTTTCGACAATGTCTTCTAAGCTAGCCAATGAAATTAACATAAGTCTATGTCTAAAATTAACTGTAAAATAATTAAAAAAAAAAAAAATTAATTGCAATAATTTTGTTAAAATTTAAACAAAAATAAATTGATATTTCTTGTGTTAAATTTTCAATTTTGATGTATCGTATTGTTGAACTTTGTTATATTACATCATTATTGTACGGATTAATAATTATTACCTACTTCCTCTAAATAACAACAACAATAATAATAACAGAAGAAAAAAAAACGCGTGTTTATTATGTTAACAGGTAATCAGATCTTATTAGAGAGAGAGAGAGAGAAGAAATAAATTAGTCGATTCTAAGAAATAATTAATTAATTAATTGTTAAAGGTATAATTTACAAATTGATGGTGTTATTGTTTAAAATAATTGAAATTAATTTGTTTGTCTTCTATCATTCCAAAATCACGACTTAAAGTAGCCTTATATGGCTTATACATAATTCAACTTTATTAAAATGAGCCAAATATGATCTAATTGTAACTCAAGGTCGACCTTATAAGTTTTGATTTCATGATGGAAGATAAACTGGGCTTAAAACGAGAAACTTTTTTAGGGGGTCGTTTTGCCTTCCAAAACTATGACCACAGTTGATCTACCGTTCTTAATCCTCCATCTATTGATATCTCAGGAACTATCTTTCTGGTAGACTTATGTCTGCTTTGCCCAGCTTTTTTGAGATGGTATCTTATTGGACAGTGCCCAGTCCTGTCACAAGTCTTAATTCATTCCTACCTAAATCGAGAAGCTGATTTTCTGCCTTTTGTAGGTTTTGGTTAGCTCAAAGAACGGCCCCGGATCTATGAATAGAGCTATAGCACAGCGAATGTCCGATTGCCTAGCACCCATGCAAGGTCCTTAATTATTGTCAAATTGTTCTATAATCAAAATAGAGTGTTTATTTTATAATTATTGTAAAATCAAAAAAAAAAATAGTTTTTGCAATAATAAATTGAATTCCCATATCCTTGAAGTTTGTCACTTTACACATTACGTATTTTATTGTAATATATTTTTTTAAAACAAAAAAAAACACTTTAGACTTACTTGTAATTTGACCTCCAACCTTTAATAACCAATTGTTAATATAATTATCTCTACTAATTGGTTATAATTTTAAGTAATTCTTAAGTGTAGATAACAGGTACTTTGTTAAGTTTTGTTTATTGTCCTTAATTCTTGGTCCCATGCTAAATTTTATATTAATATTTTTAGATTTTACGTACTTTTAAATAACATTCTGTTTAAAAAATATATATGTATAACAGAATTTTAATAACAAATTACATAAACAAACAAAGATAAATATAGTTTAATTGTCTACAATAGATGTTTGTAAAACAAAACTCAATGTTATTATTATGTATGTTAGAATTAATAATGAAATAACACAACAGTTCTTTATCCTTTATTATTATATTCGAAAAAGTTTCAATACGACTCAACCGGATTCGAACCCCGAATTATCAACTTGTCGGATAAACATGTTACCAATTTCTCATTTATCTTCTTAAACTGTCAATCGTGGACTGGAAAAATCTCTTTTGTTGTCTAATAATTTGAATAATCAGCCTATACATACAGGGTTGGTGGCTCAAGTGTCGCACTGATTCGAGATCGAACATTTTGTAGAGAAGGGACAGAAATAAAAGTTTTAAGAACGCATACGGTTACACCTCAGTAGTACCTTGGGGCAGTCAATGAGGCAGTACACGTTCTTAAAACTTTTATTTCTGTCCCTTTTCTACACATGCAGATCTCGAATCGGTGCGACACTTGAGCCACCAACCCTGTATAGTTTGGTATTTTAATTTTTTTTCATGCTATCAAAGATCTAAAATGGAAATTTCTAGTTGGAATTCAATAATTTGGAGAAAGTCGTAATTCAAATCGGGGGATGCAAACAAAAGCAGTTGAGAGCCACTGATTTACAGTTTCAATCAGAGTATGGTTTCAAATTTTGTAGTACTTGTTGACAACAATTTCAGATTTACCATTAGACAATTCGAATGAGGGTACATGTGTCCGCGCCTTAATTATTATTAATAAATTATACTGGCAGATTTGGGCATGGTCTTTATAGGTTGCTGTCCAGGGCCCTTTTACGGTCGAAAAAATAGAAATAGCAGTTAACTCAAATAATTGAAAATAGATGCAGTATACTGTGTTTACTCGAAACATACATTCGTGGACTGGAGCCTTATATACACCCTGTTTGGCTTAACTAGCCCAGATGACTGAAATCCCCATTTGTAGAAATTGACATTCATTTCTCCTATTTAGAATCCAGCTACTGCCTTTCTGACTGCGTTAACGTACTACTGATGTGTCACCGTATACGTTCTTGAAACTTTCATTTCTGTCCTTTTTCTACAAATGGGGATTTCAGTCATCTGGGCTAGTTATGCCAAACAAAGTGTATATCCCATCTCGTGTCATCACACCTGCAAATATTTTTTCCATCCTGCACTCTATGAACATCATTCCTCGCACGCGGAATGTATACAGACTTGGTGTTTCTAATACGAACATGGGAGAAAATAGTATCACCACAACACTTTGAGGTGCTAATATGTTTTCCAATGTTCGTATTAGAGACGCCTAGTCTGTATATAAATGTTGAAACAACTATAGACTTATATTACGGAAGAATTTACCTTATAATCGTGTTATTTTCAAAATAAATAAATAAATAGTTTTGATATACATAGAGGTAGATTGTATGTACGTGTAACCGCAAACATTCTGTTTGTTATGCAATTACAGTTGTAACGCTACATTCAACACTATGACCTGTTTGTAATTGTAAATTTTTCAAAAAATTAAAAATGAATCAATTTTTGTTCATTTTTTTGTTTACTTTAAATTTATTTCACAATTTTTGATAAAAATAACATCAAGAAATAGAATTAAAAAATACTCTTTGAATTTAAAACAAATTCTTGAAAAAGATTTCTTTTATGTTCTCCTTCTGTGGTGGAATTTCACTTTAAAACAAGAATTATGTTAAAATTTTTGTTTTTATTCTTTCTGATATAAATTTCCGTTGTTTTCCATCACATGACACATGTACATACATCAATTATTATTATTATTATTATTACTATTATTATTATTATTATTATTAGTTTCTATTTTAATCTTAAAGCAAAAAATTGTTGTGTAAATCTAATTTTTTTTTAATTATATTTTCCATTTTTCGGCTTTTTGTTGTTTATAAAACAAAAAGTTGGAAATAATAATGTGTTATCTTGATAATAATATTTTACGTATTACTATTATTATTATTATTGTTTTTGATAAAATTCAATTGTTGTCGATATTAAAGAATTTGTTAAACTTTCATATAAAATTGTTTATTTGATTTATTTAAAAAAAAAAAGAAGAGAAGAACCCAAAGAGGAAGAGAAATTGTTCCACATCTTGATGGAATATTCGTGAAATGTTAAAACACACACACTCACACTCACACACATACAGACACAGATAGATAACTGTATAATTTATAAATGTTATTATTATTATTATTACAGAAAGTTTATATACAGTGTGTCTCATGTGAAGGTATACTTAAACTACAGTAGAAAACTTATGTCTATTGCTCATATTATTCGACTACAGGATGGCCCATTTATAACAACTTGTTACTGAAATCTTGTCTTCTAAATTCTTTTCTATTTAGTTTAGGGTCTATGCAAACGTCTTCTTCACGCGCGTTTGCAGTGCGTGAACCGCGATATAAACGCACGCGAACATCGCATTGTAATATAGTGAGACGCCATCCTAATAATACTACTGCTGACGAGTCTTCATGCCACAACGTGTCTGTATCATGAACGTGTACAAAGGGGCAGAAACTGCGACAGCATCCAATTTGCAGAACGTCTTACAGTTAATTTACAATTATCGTCCGTGATTAGCGCGTGCAAAAGACGTCGTGTGCATACGCCCTTAATGTATAAATAAGAAAAATTTGCTTTACATGTGACACTCTGTATATGTATATACATACGTGTGTGTAGATATAAAAAAACGAATAATAATAAAGATAGAAAGATATAAAATGGAATATTTAATTAATAAATAGAA
>JAZBGY010001151.1:0-28022 GCA_037414755.1 Lydus trimaculatus | reverse complement strand
AATAAATTCAATAAAATTTGATGCATATTAAATAGCATTTTTGATGTTTTCATCTAAAATCCTGAAAACTAAAGTTTAATTTGTACAAAAAATAAAATCAACTGAATGCTAGGTAAATTGAAGGAATTTTTAATTTACAAGATACAGGACAACACTATATTTTCCTTTTACATTGTACTTTTGAAAGATTATATAGTCCATACAGTAGCTTAAGAAACCGACTGTTATCTTCAAATTAATTATGTTGAGTGTGCTTGATTTGAAGTTCTCTTGCAAACAATCAGTTTACCTGTTGGTCACAAATTAGACTTATACATGGCTAGGTTTTTGAATGTAACTCTCGTCCCATGGAGAGGAGCTTTAAATTAATTACCTAATTATCCGAAATTTTGGGGGTGAAGATCACAAAAAATATGTACCCCACTGGATGTCCATAGCCATCTAGACTCTTAGAGAAGCATGAAAACATATTCAAATATGTATATGTTTAAAATGTTATCAATTATATAATCTCCAAAAATTGAATGTCACCTAGTTTAATATGTAATCAAATTAGCTGAAGATGTTACATCTATTAGTACCTACATGCTTAATAAGAATACACACTCATGATAATTTGATTAAGAGTTAGGATCGATATGCCGAGTGCCTGGCTTTTGTTTCTATTTTTGAAACAATAGAAATTCCAATATTTTGTCTATTTGATTTATCAAAAAGCCTCTTAATTTCAACTTAATTGTAATGGAAATATACTGATAAGAGATAACAGTTTAATTCATATGGATAAACCAAATGCTGAAAATATAATGATTTATTCTTATTATCACAAATCTTATATATGTTCTTTCCCAAATCAGTCTTACCTTAACCACCAAAATTTTTTAGATTCTTTTTAATTGCAATAAAGAACAACAATCTGTCATATTTCAAATTCAAATACCTAGTTTTTATTTCCTAAATAATTGTTCGCATCTCAGGATGAGGACCGATTTCCGCCTTGTTAAGAACAACGATTTATCTATGACTGTTTCAAATATTGACCTTCTTCAAATTAATGGCAAATTGATAAGAATTTAATATAAATAGGCCAAGTTTTACAGTCAAAACCAGAACTAAATTGTTCACTATCCTATCATCAAAATCACCATGAAATCAATCTTAGTATTGGCAGCTGTTGTAGTTGCAGCTTTAGCTCTACCTAACTCACGTATGGTACAACAAGAATTCGACATCTTCAAGGTATTTTCTTATTTTTTTTCTCTATCATTCCACTAGGTATCAATTTAAGTAATTATTTTTTAAATTCTTTTTTAAAATAGTCTCAACATGCTAAAGTATACGATAGTCATGTTGAAGAAGCAAAACGTATGGCCGTTTTCCATCAAAATTTGATCAAAATTGAAGAACACAACAAATTATACGAACAAGGCTTAGTTACATACAAATTAGGTGTTACACCATTTGCTGATATGACAGCCGATGAATTCGTAGCTTATGTTAACAGTTCAATGCCTGAAGTTAGAGCCAACGGTGAAAAATTGGTTGTTTCAACCAAAAATCTCCAAGCATCACTCGACTGGAGACAACGTGGTGCTGTTACAGGTGTTAAAGATCAAGGACAATGTGGATCATGCTGGAGTTTCAGTGCTGTAAGTGTTACCATCCCACACATTATAACTTTATTATTATTATTTATGTTTTCTATCTCATATAGACCGGTGCTTTGGAAGGCCAATACGCTTTGAAACACGGCAAATTAGTGTCATTGAGTGAACAAAATTTGATCGACTGTTCAGGAAGTTATGGTAACCAAGGTTGCAATGGTGGTTGGATGGACAATGCTTTCCAATATGTTAAAGACCATGGTATTACAACAGAAGGCAGTTACCCATACGAAGGTGTACAACGTAACTGTCGCTTCAATGGAAAATCAGTTGTAAAAGTTACAAGTTACAAAGACTTCCAAGCAAGTACAAGTAATGTACAAGCTGCATGCTCCCAATATGGTCCATTATCTGTTGCTATTGATGCTACACGTAATTTACAATTATACAAAGGTGGTGTTTTCCATGATAGCTCATGTAGTGCAAATGCATTGAACCATGGTGTCTTATTGGTTGGTTATGGTAGCGACTATTGGTTAGTGAAGAATTCATGGGGTAGCGCCTGGGGTGAAGGTGGCTACGTTAGAATGTCCAACAGTGGTACTGGCTGTGGTCTCACAACAACTTCCAGTGTTCCAATCGTTGCTTAAGATTTTAAAACAAAAAATAAACAAATCTCCTTTTAATATATTTGAGATCGTTTCCTTTAAAAAGTAACCTTTCTTGAAATTCACAGTAGGATAAGATTAACGTGTTTACACTGCTTGTAAAAACAATTACCACTGCGTGTTTATCCCTAAATACCACGCTTGCTGCTCCTAAACAAATTCGTTGTACAATTATAATTTTCAACTCTATATTCTAAATTATAGATCATTTTTCTCTTTATAAGTGTCGATATGCCGACTCTATAAGCTTACTGGTGGAAGCTAATGGTCCGTTAGGCCTCCCTTAAATTCGGCCTTTTTCTAATTTTATTGAATTAATTTGAAGCTAACAGTCAATCTCTTAAGCTACTGTATTGACTATATCCATTCGAATGTACAATGTAGCGAAAATTATAGATTTCTTTTTAAATTATTTATTTATTTATTTTTTTATCTCAATATCATCATAACATGTTTAAAATAAAATCGATTTTAAACTAAAATGGGAAATAAAGAGAACGATGAAAGTCTGAAAAGGAACGGTAATTTAAATAAAAAATATCTACTATCCAATATGCTAAAAACTTTATTTTCAATTTAATTATCTACAAAACTGGATAACTGGCTTGAGTAGCAACACCACATTTATTCTTATGACGTGGTACTTTAATATAACCATCTTCACCCCATCCAGCACCCCATGAATTTTTAATTAACCAATAATCACCATTTTTATCAGTACCATAACCAACAGCTAATACACCATGATTTAAAGACCATGCACTTGAACCACAATATTCATCGAAAAGTCCACCACCATAGAATGACCACATAGTAGCATCAACAGCTATACTAACTGGGCCAAGTGTTGCAACAGCTGCTTCTAAATCGTTTTCTTTACCTTTTGCAATATCTTTATAACCGGTAGCACGTACAGCTTCAGCTTTATTACCACGACGACATTTACCATCGTTCTCTTCATATGGGTAAGCTTCTTCAGTTGTTAAACCATGTTCCATAACATACTCAAAACCTGAATCCATCCAACCACCATTACAACCTTCATTACCATATGATCTTGAACAATCTACTAATTCTTGTTCACTTAATGATACTAATTTGCCGTTTTTTACAGCATTTTGTCCTTCTAAGGATCCAGTCTAAGAAAAATGATAAAATGATTTTTGAAGCGCAACTAATAAGAAGAAGAATAATTAGACTTACAGTACTGAAAGCCCAACAGGATCCACATTGTCCTTGATCTTTGACTGGTGTAACGGCACCTTTCTTCTTCCAATCAACTTCAGTTGGTAAATCAACATTTAATGGACTTTCAAATGTACCAACAGATTTAGGTTCAGAACGTTTTGATTTTGTTAAAAAATTCAAAAATTCTTCATGACTCCAATCAGCGAATTGATTTACAGCCATTTTATAAGTGACCAAACCTTGTTCGTATAATTTGTTGTGTTCTTCAATTTTCTTCACATTCTCTTTGAAGATTGCAATGCGTTTCTGTTCTTCATTAGCATTTTCGTATTTCTTATTGTGTGTCAATTTGAATTTGTTCCATTGTGAACGTAATTCTAATGTTGTTGGTGTTGCTAATGCAACAGCAACTAAACAACACAATAAGATGGAAACCTTCATCTTTAGATTTGATTTGATTCGAATGTAATACAAAACTGATGTTATTTCACAAAAAAAGGTACATTTTTATAGTATTTGTTGCTTAATTATAATATTTTCAAGTACTTTAAACATTTTTTTTCTCTTTGTTTCAGACTGACTTATCATTCCATTTTCTAATAAATATCGATAAGATCAATTAATAACAATGATGAAGTTTATACATTTTTAATTGATAATAAAAGAGACAATCCATTGAAGATTGTTATCAAAATACATGTAAGTACTTGAAAACACGAGGAATATATTGGAAAAAGCAAATACAAAGAATTCTTGATTTATTTAATTTACAAATTTTTGTCTTTTTATTGTTTTAAAATAAACGGGAGACCACCACGTGTTTAATTATTGTTGTTTTTACCTTTTGAATACATTTTAGATTCTTTAAAACGAAACCAAAGTCCTTCAATTAATCAATTAAGAAAAACAAAGGACTTTAATCGTCTGATTATAAGCTACTTAAAAAACAAAAAAAATCATAATTCGCAAAAGTTAAAAATCATCATAACACTGTTTGTTTGTTTGTCTTTATTTCCTCATCTATCATTCTTAAGTACACACACTTAGATAATGAGTCGTTATTGAACCAAATTGTATCGTTTATCATTAATAAAACGAGCGAAAAAAAATGTAAATATTATTAAGAAAAGTGCAATAATGTAACTGTAGGTACTGTAAAAGACTGCAGTTTTGGTGAACTAAGGTGAAGATCACAAAAAATATGTACGCCACTGGATGTCCATAGCCATTTGAATCTTGGAGAAGCATAAGAACACATTCTAATGTCTCAGTTTATTGGGTTATAAATTGTAAAATTTCTTCTTGACTGGAGACAACGTGGTGTTGTTACAAATGTTAAAAATCAAGGACGATGTGGATCATGCTGGAGTTTCGGTGCTGTAAGTGTTACCATCCCACACATTGTAACTTTATTATTATTATTTATGTTCTCCAGGGCCGAAACGGACTAGGGGAGCTAAATTCTTTAACTGCTTACGAATTATACAGAGAGAAAACCAAAAATTGCTATTTTCTATTTTTCTTTTGTAGAACCTTTATTCAAAGAAATACAATAGTTATATGATGCCGAGTTTATTCCACTTTTGGATTTTGGTGGATGCGCCGGGGTACTTTCGCGCATGGAATTTGAAAAACTCGGTGGAGGCGCCACACGCACGCGCCAATCCTAATCTACTTTGATCAAAAAATGTTAAAAAAATGTTGTAATTGAGATGACAAAGGTTTTAATTCTGTGGAATAGCAAATTTTCGATACGTCATTTAGTTTCATCATGGCCATGATCAAATTAATTTTTTAAATCTTCAATCATTTACGGTTTCCAAGATCGTATAATGTTAAATCATGATAAAATAACACCCGATTTTCGAAAGGGGCGCTAATATTTCGGTTTGTCTATATCCTAATTTTCCCTTGTTTCGGCCCTGATACCTACACGTAAGTTGCCGTCAATGGTATTACAACAGAAGAACTTTATCCATATGAAGCTGTACAAGGTAATTGTCGTTACAATGGAGAATCAATTCTAAAAGTTGCAGGCAGTGGCGGACTGAGTAAGTTGGGCAGCCCTGGCAAACCGATATAAAAAGGCCCCCTTCTACATATTTGCAAACATATCGTAAATTCTTATATGTATTTTATTTTCAATTTTTAATGAAATATTTCTTATACATGTTTTTAAAACCTTCTATAGGCCCCACAGGCCCCCGGCCCACCGGGCAACTGCCCGGTGTCCCGGCGGCCCAGTCCGCCACTGGTTGCAGGTTATTACACGTTCACTACAAATACAAGTCATGTGCAAGCTGCATGCTCCAAATATGGTCCATTATCTGTTGCTATTCATGCTACACAAAATTTACAATTATACAAAGGTGGTATTTTCGAAGATGACTCATGTAAAGGATGTGTAACAAAATCGATAAATTTATTTTTTACTTGTTATGATAATTTTGAGATAAAAAAAAATAAATAAATCTCCTTTTAGCATATTTGAGATCATTTCTTTTAAAAAGTAACCTTTTTTGAAATTCAACAAAGTACAGGAGTCACTCAGTTCGACCACATCAGTGTAAGATTAACGTGTTTTCGCTGTTTGTTAAAACAATTACACTTACAGTGTGGTACCACCGGGTGCTTATTCTTAAATATGACCCTTGCTTCTTCTAAACAAATTCAGCAGTGTACAATTAGAGGTTTCAACTCTGTATTTCAAAATATGGATCATTTTCCTCTTTATAAGTGTGGATATGCCAACTCTATTAATTTAATGCTGGAAGCGGTCTTTTAACCCTCCGTTAAATCTGGCCTTTTTCTTATATTACTGAATTATATAATTTGAAGAAAACAGTCAGTCTCTTAAGCTATTGTATGTTGTATGGACTATATCCATTTGAATATACAGTGTGGAGGAAATTACAGTTTTTTTTGATAATTTTTCCTTCAAGCTAAATTTCAATTTACAGGATTTTAGATGAAAACATCAAAAATGCTATTTAATATGCATCAAATTTTATTGAATTTATTATCATTTTGATAAATTTACAATAATGGATAACTAGCTTCAGTAGCAACACCGCATTTATTTGTATGACGTGGTAGTCTAATATAACCATCTTCACCCCAATAATCACCCCATGAATTTTTAACTAACCAATAATCTTGTCCATTCTCATCAGTACCATAACCAACAGCTAATACACCATGATCTAAACTAAATAAACTTGAACCACAAGAACTAGTAAAAAGTCCTGAACTATAGAATGACCAATTTGCTGCATCAACAGCAATACTAATTGGACCAACGGTTGCAACAGCTGCTTCTAAATCTGTTTCATTACCACTTACAATATCTCTATAACCAATGGCACGTACAGCTTCAGCTTTATTACCACGACGACATCTACGATCCATTTCTTCATATGGATAAAGTTCTTCAGTTGTTAAACCATGATCCATAACATACTCAAAAGCTGAATCCATTAAACCACCATTACAACCAGCATTACCATAACGTGTTGAACAATCAATTAATTCTTGTTCACTTAATGAAACTAAATTGCCGGTTTTGATAGCATTTTGACCTTCTAAAGCTCCAGTCTAGTAATGATAAAATAATTTTTGATAAATGATAATAATCTGATTTCAAATTTATAGAGAAACTTACACTACTAAAACTCCAGCATGATCCACAAGATCCTTGATCTTTAACTGGTGTTACAACACCATTATCTCTCCAATCAACTGCATTTGGTAATTGAACATTTAATGGACGTACAAATTTACCAACAGATTTACGTTGAGGACGTTTTGATTTTGTCAAATAATTCACAAATTCTTCATGACTCCAATCAGCGAATTGATTAACAGCCATTTTATACGAAACCAAACCTTGTTCGTATAATTTGTTGTGTTCTTCAATTTTCTTCACATTCTCTTTGAAGATTGCAATGCGTTTCTGTTCTTCGTTAGCATTTTCGTATTTCTTATTGTGGGTCAATTTGAATTTATTCCATTGTGAACGTAATTCTAATGTTGTTGGTGTTGCTAATGCAACAGCAACTAAACAACACAAGAGGATGAATACTTTCATTATTAGATTTGACTTAATTTGGGTGAAATCTAAAACTGAATTAATTCCACCAAAACTGCAATCTTTTATAGTATAGTTGCATTATTGTAATTTTTTCAAATCAACTTATCATTTCGATTGTTTCAAGCATTTTTTCTTGTTCATAATATTGTGATAAAGACTCACTATCTAACGATAAGTGCAAAAAAACAGACGAATGAACAAAGTAATAATGATTTGTAAGTTTTATGAATAGTGATTTCAAGTAGCTGGCAACTGGTTATCAGATGAGTTATACGTGATTTAAAGTTCTTTGTATACGATTTTGAAGTTTCATTTATACGTAACTATACATATTTATTTCAATAATGGCTTATCATCGTGGTACATTTTTCTAATTGAAAAGAAAGTCCTTCTGTATAAATCAAGTAAAAAATTGGAAGCCACTTATCTGATCACGAGCTACTTGAAAGAAGGAAAATGATAATTCGCAAACCTTAAAAATCATTATAATACTGTTTGTTTGCTTGTCTTTTTTTCCTCTTCTATCATTCTTAAGTAAATACACTTAAATAATGAGTCGTTATTGAACCTAATTGTATCGTTTATTATTAAAAAAACAAGAGGAAAAAAATGTAAATCGAATGATAAAGCAATTCACTATCAGATAGTTTTTAGAAAATACTTATCAAACTCTTATGAACAAGAAAAAATGCTTAGAACAATCGAAATGATAAGTCGATTTAAAAAAAATTGCAATAATGCAACTATAGCTACCTACTATAAAAAACTTTGGTGGAATAAATTCAGTTTTAGATTTCACCCAAATTAACTCAAATCTAAAGATGAAAGTGCTCATCCTCTTGTGTTGTTTAGTTGCTGTTGCATTAGCAACACCAACAACATTAGAATTACGTTCACAATGGAACCAATTCAAATTGACCCACAATAAGAAATACGAAAATGCTAACGAAGAACAGAAACGCATTGCAATCTTCAAAGAGAATGTAAAGAAAATTGAAGAACACAACAAATTATACGAACAAGGTTTGGTCACTTATAAAATGGCTGTAAATCAATTCGCTGATTGGAGTCATGAAGAATTTTTGAATTATTTAACAAAATCAAAACGTCCACAACGTAAATCTGTTGGTAAATTTGTACGTCCATTAAATGTTCAATTACCAAAAGCAATTGATTGGAGAGATAATGGTGCTGTAACACCAGTTAAAGATCAAGGATCTTGTGGATCATGCTGGAGTTTTAGTGCTGTAAGTTTCTGTAAATTTGAAATCAGATTGTTATCATTTATCAACAATTATTTTATCATTGCTAGGCTGGAGCTTTAGAAGGTCAAAATGCTATTAAAACCGGCAATTTAGTTGCATTAAGTGAACAAGAATTAATTGATTGTACACTACGTTATGGTAATTTTGGTTGTAATGGTGGTGTAATGGATATGGCTTTTGAGTATGTTATCGATCATGGTTTAACAACTGAAGAAGCATACCCATATGAAGGATTGGATCGTAGATGTCGTCGTGAGAATAAAGCAGAAGCGGTACGTGCCATTGCTTATAGACAAATTGTAATAGGTAATGAAACAGATGTACAAGAAACTGTTGCAACCCTTGGTCCAGTTAGTATTGCTGTCGATGCATCAAATTGGTCATTCTATAGTTCAGGACTTTTTAATGGTTCTTGTAGTTCAAGTATATATAGATTAAATCATGGTGTATTAGCCGTTGGTTATGGTACTGATGAGAATGGACAAGATTATTGGATAATTAAAAATTCATGGGGTGAATCATGGGGTGAAGATGGTTATATTAGACTACCACGTCATACAAATAAATGCGGTGTTGCTAGTGGGGCTACTCATCCAGTATTGTAAATTTATTCAAATAATAATAAATTCAATAAAATTTAATGCATATTAAATAGCTTTTTTGATGTTTTCATCTAAAATCATTGTTACATTTGTTAAAGATCCTAGATTCGTAACGATTTATCGTAATACAGGCCGTACAGAAAAACGTAAGGCTTGCAGTATAGCCATTTTCTTTACACACATTGCAACATATCGGACTGCTGTAGTTCCCCCAACCGCTACAATAGAAAATGGAAGCTCTGTACTGTAAACGATTCGATCACCACACATAACAATTTATTATTACTGCAGCAGTTTCGATCGATGTTGTACTGCACGTAGTACGATAAATCGTTACGTGTGGAGAACCCGTTAGGTTTTGAATTGGAGCTACTGTTCAGATGTTGTTTAATGGTTTTTAAAAGGATGTATAAAAAAAGATAAGTCTTCATATTAATTAACACTCTGTACTCATTACTACTATTATTATTGTTTTACAAAAAACCAAATTAAATCAATTTAAAATCACGATCTTTATATGCAACTTCACCATTCCTATATCTCTTCTCTTTATCACTGCGACGTTTTTGTAATAAATAACAATAACCAGCAATTGGTATTATTGTAAAAAACATTAACATACGACCAGTTTTTGGATTTGGTTTGAAATGCTCATAAGCACTTACACGCATTGCTGTATATCGTTGCATTGCTGGATCAAACTAAAAATTAAACAAAATGATAATTTTGAGGTTAACTATTATGACATAACACTTGACATTTTTTCTTGTATAAAAATACTTACAACTGTACCACCTTCACCGCTAGCATGTCGAAATGGATCGGTGGCTTGTTTTAAGAATTCATTACGTAAAATGGCACGTCGTTTTGCATTTTCTTCTAAAATGGCCCTCCGTTCGGGACTTACATCATATTGTTGGCTCGCCATTTTTGTTATTGTTGTCAAAAATGTCAAATGACACTAGAAACTTTTTTTTTTAGAAATTTTTAGTAACTAAATATTTATTTTGTTGGCAAGACTGTAAATACAGAGTGTCCACAAAGTGTGATACCGGTCAATAATAGTAAATTAAACAAGAAATTAGTCTCTATTTAACTATAGAATTGTAGTAATCAATTTAAATAACAACAAAAACGATTTTTATGTCTTTTATTATTTGAATAAATAATTAACAAATAAAATTTGCTTGTTTATATTAAACAAACTTCAAATCGTTGCCAATATATAAAAATTAAAATCACTACGCATTATTGGTGATTTTATTAATTGATATTTGTTTAATTTAATCAACTATTAATTTAATAAAAAATTTGTTAATATTCAAATCATCATAAAAGTAGATAATTCATTACCAATATAGAAAAAATAAAATCATTCCATATATACAATAATATTACAATTAGTGAATTTTAATTTGATTAGATTGGTAGTCATGATGAAAACAAAGAACCGGAAATGCGTCACTAACATCTGATCATCATATACAAAAACACCATTGTTATTGTTTTGCCATCATTACAGATTTGTGTTTTATTCAAGTTACATCTTATTTATAAACAATTTAACAACAATAAAGGTACTAATTTATCTATTATTTCTTATTATTAATTAATTTTAAATAAATTAAATTATTTATTATTGAAAATCAAATAAATATTACAAAAATTGCGTCTTTTTTTCTGGTTTGTTTTTATAGAAAAAAATGAAGATTTTGTTATTATTAGCTTGTACGATTCTTGGAATCAATGCTGTTTCATTCTTTGATTTAGTCCAAGAAGAATGGGCCACATTCAAGGTCAGTATGTATATTTGTAAAATAAATTTGTTATTATTGCAATGATTGCATCATCTATAATGCTGATAACAGTATAACAGATTTCCTGTAATTAAATAACAAAGTTTCATATTTCCAAACAATTTTTGCGTTTTGAAATACGTATTTTTATCTTTTTCCATGTTCCGTATAGAAATTACACTGTATATATAGAGTGTTGGTTGATTTAATGCCAACATAAGAAAAAAATTCGCTATAGTTCGATCTTTGTCTCTGAAATTTGCCCGCAGCTATCCACCATAATTATAACAAAGATGGAAGATAGAGAAGGTGTTAGGTTTAAAGAAAGCTCTAAGAGTAGGTGGTATTCATAGATACCCACCACTTATTGTATGTTTTGTCTCATTCTAACTTATGCAAAACCTGTATGTTCGCATTAGATAAACCAATACTGTATATATAGACATAAATGGCAGAAAAGCGTAATTTAATATAAATAAACAAATAAAAAAGCGATTATTTTAATCAATTTCCTCGTGATTGCTGATTAATAATAATAATAATAAATACCAGAGATCATGTGAGTAATATTTTTTTGTGATAATAGACAAAAATTGATAAAATAAGTTAACTGGAACAAAAGGTCAAAAGTTGAGGAAGAGTACGAAATGATAACAAATTATTTAATTTTCATTAAATTACGTTTAATTTTTTATTTATTGATTATTGTTGTTATTGTTATTTAGGCGACACATAGCAAACAATATGATAGTGAAATAGAGGAACGTTTCCGTATGAAAATCTTTATGGAAAATAAACATAAAGTAGCCAAACATAATAAATTATATGCACAGGGTGTTGTTACATATCGATTAGGTTTAAATAAATACGCCGATATGTTACATCACGAATTTGTACATATTGTTAATGGTTATAATCGTACAATAAAACCACAACAATTACAAAAAGATGACGAATCAATTACATTCATACCACCAGCTAATGTTAAATTACCTGATGAAATTGATTGGCGTGAACAAGGTGCTGTAACACCAGTTAAAGATCAAGGACATTGTGGTTCATGTTGGGCATTTAGTACAACTGGTTCATTAGAAGGACAACATTATCGTAAAAGTGGTAAATTAATATCATTAAGTGAACAAAATTTAGTTGATTGTTCGGAAAAATATGGTAATAATGGTTGTAATGGTGGTTTAATGGATAATGCATTCCGTTATATAAAAGATAATGGTGGTATTGATACAGAACAATCATATCCATATAAAGCTGAAGATGAAAAATGTCATTATAAACCACGTAATAAAGGTGCAACAGATCGTGGTTTTGTTGATATTGAAAGTGGTAATGAAGAACAATTAAAAGCAGCTGTTGGTACAATTGGACCAATATCGATTGCAATTGATGCCAGTCATGAAACATTTCAATTATATTCAGATGGTGTTTATTATGATCCTGAATGTGATTCACAACAATTAGATCATGGTGTATTAGTTGTTGGTTATGGTACTGATGAAAAAGGACAAGATTATTGGTTAGTTAAAAATTCATGGGGTGAATCGTGGGGTTTAAATGGTTATATTAAAATGGCACGTAATCGTGATAATAATTGTGGTGTTGCCACACAAGCTAGTTATCCATTAGTTTAAGATAATCGCATTATTATTATATTTTTTTTTAAGATAGACGGTAGCTCTCTGAATTTGTAGAATGTTCTTGTGATATTGTCGTTTAAAAATAAATTTTTTGAAAAAGATTGAGTTTTTCATCTGAACCCTCGATTATGTATTCTACCGCATTACCTACGCCAATGGACTTTTATTCCGATCCCTACTAATAATACTAGGGAATTTTAGATTTGTCTGTTGGTGGTCGTGGATTTAGTAACTTTCTAGATTTGACAATTGGAACGAATTGAGGTTATGTTCCAATTATAATCAAAATTGTTTATTTTGGTTTTCTTCTCAAAAAAAACAAGATAATAAAGCAAAAAGATGAGTTCATCGAAAAAACGGCACCATTCCCGCACACCAAACAGTTCATCACCTGAACGTCATTCAGATAAAGACCGGTAATTTTAAGAAATAAATTCGAAAAAAAAAACGTATAATAAACGATTTTTTGCAGAAAACAACAAAAATACAACCGTTCTGAAGAGGATCGTAACAGAAATCTACGCGAAACAGATCGACATCAACAACATCATCGATATCGTGGTGATCGTAATGATTATCGTGACAATCGTTATCGACCTAGATATGATCGAAACGATCGTCGTGATTACCATAATAGACGTGATAATGGTGATCGTAATGAACGTAATAATCGTCAACGACGTAGTCGTAGTAGATCATTTGATCATAAAAATGCTAAATGGGGTAAATCAAATGATGATGATGATAATAATAAGAGAAAAGATGAGAAAAATATTGATAAAAAGAAACCTGATTTTAGTCTATCAGGTAAATTAACAGAAGAAACAAATACATATCGTGGTATTGTTATAAAATATAGTGAACCACCAGAAGCTAGAAAACCAAAACGTCGTTGGCGTTTATATCCATTTAAAGGTGATAAAGCATTACAAACATTATATATACATCGTGAGAGTGCATATTTAATTGGACGTGAACGTAAAATCGTCGATTTACCTATTGATCATCCATCATGTTCAAAACAACATGCTGTATTACAATATCGCTTAGTACCATTTACACGTGACGATGGTACGATTGGTAAACGTGTCCGTCCATATTTAATTGATTTAGAATCAGCTAATGGTACATACATTAATAATAAACGTATTGAATCCAAGAAATATGTTGAATTATTAGAGAAAGATGTTATCAAATTTGGTTATAGTAGTCGGGAATATGTTTTATTGCATGAAAATAGTAAAGATGAGGCACAAGATGATGATGTCAAACTTGAAGATGAACAAGAAGAAGCCGCTGGTGGTGGTGGTGTTGCTGTTAAAAAAGAAGAGAAAGATTAAACTTTTGTAGATTCGTGTCAATTTGTAAAATAAAATCCATTAAATATTCATTAAAACATTTTATTGATTTTACTGCATTACACCCTCACACAATCGTTTATTATACAACAAAACCCACACAATGTTGATCAAAGAATACTTTTTAAATTCCTCAATTCATGGTTTTAAATTTTTGGCAGATCAACGTTATCATTTCAGTGAACGTTTATTTTGGATAATTTGTATATTTTGGTCATGGTTTGGTTCTTATTTATTAATATATAATGTATGGGAACAATTTAATACACAAACATCAACAATATCAGCAGATACAACATATTTAGATTGGCATACAAATTTTCCAACAATTATATTTTGTGATAAAGGTAGTACGGAACGTTTTAATCAATTCAAAAACCATCCAGCTTATCATCATATCAAATTATTATTTCAATCGGTAATATTTTATCATGGTAGTGTGGCGGCAAATTTTGATTGTAGTAAAAAGAAACAATCACCGGTTTGCCAATTTCACAATTTTTCAACATATTTAGAAGAAGTTAGTTATTAGTTTTGATTTTGGATTAAAATCCTATCCTAGATAACGATTAGGTGTTTTTGTTTTACAGACAAGAGTCAAATGTTCGGACTTATTTACGTCTTGTTACTACAATAATCAAGAATTTACATGTTGTAATTCATTTGAATATATCGAATCATGTTATGGGACATGTTATGCCATCAACAGTTTCGTGTAAGTTTCAAATTTGCCGCTTTTTTTTTTGAATTTCCCGCTATACCAATTACCGGAAAAAACGTAAACAGAAAGCTACGACATACGTATAAATTTCAAAATTTCAATGATTAAATCATCAAATAGCAGTAAATAATTATTCTAATTGTGACAAAAGTTGCAAATTTATTTGTTTGTGATAAATTTTTGTTTATTTTTATTTAAATTTTACTATTTTTCTTGTTAATGATAGCGTTTTCCTTTCAAAATCCAATGATTTGAAAACGCTAAAGTTACATGGTAATAATTGTGTCTAAAGTCACATAACGCGCAATTTTCAAAATTTAACACCTTTAATATCAAATAATGGACTCTGCACAAATCAATTATTGTTATTATCGCAATGTAATTTGTATTAAAATATGTAGTTTCTATTTAAATTCGGGTGTAATTCATAATATTCTTGTATTATAATGCAATGATTCGAAAACGCTGTAAGTTGAACAAAATGGCGAATATTGCGGGAAATTCAAAATATTTATCTATCACTTTTTATTTATAGTACAGATAAAGAATTACCATATAAAATATCACGGAAAATTCATAATGGTTATACAAATATGTCAATTGAAGTGAAATATCGTAATTTACAAATTGCTGTAATAAGTCCAGAATCAGTACCATCAATAACTGATTCAAAGAAATCGGTATTAAGTTCAGCTAATCAAGATATTAAACCTGATAAAAATTACGATATTTATCTATCTGTAAGGGTAATGATTATCGTTTTTTTTTTTATGTTGTTGAACAACATTTTTTATGTGTTGTTTTTATGTGTAGGATGTTGTAAGTGAGAAATCTGTGGAATTCCTTGAACCAAAACAACGTGGTTGTCGTTTTACATATGAAAATAATTTAGATTATGCGAAAATCTATTCATTTTCAGCATGTATTAATGATTGTCATATTAAAACACAAAAAATATTCTGTAATTGTTCAGTACATACATATCCATTAAAAAATCCTGAAGATGAATGTGATGGTTTTGGTATATCTTGTTTACAAAACAAACAGAAATTAATTAAAGAATATTCAGATAAGAATTGTTATTGTGAGAATTCTTGTACGTTTAGTGAAATAAAAAAGATCGGTGAAATCAAATATGACGTTGATAAGTAAGTAGAATGACCACATAAACGACAGGGACTAATAATTTCTGAGCTCCCACTTAAATCCGGCCCTGTACAGTAGTAAGGCGCATCCAGACCAAGTGCGCAGAATAATTGCGCCGAACCAATCCAAAACCGAGCAGGGTGAGATTTAATGGTGAGCTGCGCAACTTCGAACACGCGCCAATACTATCCGCTCCGTTTCGGTACTGCGGTAGATCAAAGAGAAGGGTTGATTTGTGTGTTCCGTATTTAGAAAGGCGCGTCCACACCAGCGATCCAAACAAAACGAGTTTAGGCGCTGGATTGCGCAGACAGTTTTGATAGCGTACTGGGCAATGTTGTACAATTTCGAACATGCGTCAACGCAATCCTCTTCGTATAAACTGAAATACAGTCGAAACATTTTCGTTTGATGCACCGTCACAGGGCGGATCCGGTTTGTTTGGTTCGCCGCAGTTCTGCATGCACACCTGATGTAGACCCGCCTCCGCGCATTCTCGAGCAGTGAAGAACAGAACCGTTCTGCGCACTTGGTTTGAACGCGCATGTAGAAGAACACAGTTATGTTTGTTGCAAAATTTGTAGATTTCGTAATCCGGAAACTATAATAAGATTTAATTTTATTGTACAAGCACCGACTGTCCGTTATATCCGACAAGTTGTCCGCAATTATCTAGATTTAATCGGTATAAAACAAATAAATTTAACGAATTATAATTACGAATAATTAACATTGATGTTTTCAGTATCAATTGGTGGCACGTTGGGCTTATTTGTTGGTGCCAGTTTATTAACAATATTTGAAATATTCTATTATTTCACTGTACGTCCCATAAATACGATGAGAAAAGAGAAGAAAAACAAAAATAATTTCAACAATAATAAACAACAACAATTGCCTTTTATTAATTGAATTCATTAATTATACAGATACAGATCAAGATTGTGATTTGTTTAGAATATGGTTTGAATATTGCAATTTTCATTGTTAAAACCGTACTTTTAATAAAAATTATTGTGCAATTCACTTTTCAATAATTAACTATTGTTTGGATGTAATTACGAAAATTTCCCATAATTGTCTTAAAAATATTCAACTAAAATCGTTATTTTTCTATTATTAAGAAATTTCTTAAATTTACTGGAATTCTTAAATCAATTAGGTTATGTAATGATGTTTTGATTAGAAAAAAATTACGAAAGATGATCTTAAATAACAAATATCAGCATTCCAGTATAGTTGTCATCATCAATATTATTGATTTATTTGAATCATTACTTGTTTAATCGGGTTTTTTAAAATCATAGTTGACCAATCAAGTAGTTGAATACTGTTCCCACAATGATGATTATGGCGGTAGTGAATTGTATTGAATTAACTACGCCACTGTTTTTTCACAAAAATAATTCATTAATTAACAATAAATCATGAAACTTTCATTTTTATTGTTGTTTTATTCTCTAATACTAGACAGAAAGTTGATAAATTCATTGTAAAACATGCATAATTAAGAAAGTTGTCGTGTTTATCTTTATAATTTGTACGATTTTACATATTTTTTCCCTTAAAACAAAACAAAACAAAAAAGGGGATATCATGCCAAGGTTGATTAAAATTTCAGCCATTCAATTGTTTCATGTTTTCATTGAAAATTCAAACAATTGATAATAATCACAGCAGTGATAAATGATAAAAATAGGATTCTTATGTCGTTTTTTTGTTATAAAATCTCACAAAAAAAGAACCATAATGAATTCATAAATAATTCGTGGAATTTTTAATTAAATTCTAAATAGAACTAAAAATATTATCGTTATGGATGAACAGGTCCGGCTTAAGGTCAATCGAAACGATCACCAACTTGATTCCAGTCGCGTTACGTATTTAAAACAAAAAAAAAAAAAGGACTTTCTAAGTGAATTAACTATACAGAATGTTCCATTTATATCCTTAAACATCCTTTGGAAGCAAACAGGAAGTATCTAGCCCAAATTCCGCCAATTCGCCACATTACACAATCTCACATCTATACACTTGTGTATTGTTGGTTGTATACATTTAGGCAATATTGTATTGTTGGTTGTCTGTATTTAGGCTGCATACAAAGTTTTTTTTGGATATAACAGACAATTTTCGTATTATCTTGTAGAATTGGGTCCGGTTCTGTTAACTATCAAAGGCCATCTTCTAATTAACATATGAATTTTGCATAAAAACAATACGGAAAAACTCTATTTTTAGTATTCAAGGTTTTGTCTCTGATAATAATGGGGATTCTTTGATGTTTCTTTTATGAATGCAACTGTTTTTGATGCGGAACATAGAGTGAATGGTAATTGTTTTTAAAACTGTAATCATAGGTCAAAGTTAAGATAAGAAAATAGAAAATAGTTGAAAGACCCTTTATAGACATTTTTTTGTTGTTGTTGTTGTATCATACAGGGCCATTTAAATAAAAAACAAAATAATTATATAGTTGATCTAGTAAACATTGGAAAAAATTAATTACAACCTACTAGATTCGATTAATTACACATTATTGATGATTATACTTTATGGATGACCCTGTATTTTCTATTGAAGATTCTTGGGTGTGTTTTGAGTTTACTGGGAAACAGAAAAAAAAAGCAGAAGTAGTAGTAGTAATAGTGGTAGTGGTAATGGTAGTCACTTTCAAAAAGGATATACCACTACCATCAATTACCATCATCATCATATAGTTTTGATAATTCTTCAGTTTCTAATCAAACCATTAACTGACAACAATATTTAGAATTTTATTATTAACAAAATAACAACAACAACAATAAGAAAAAGTGTAAATTATTTAAACAAAATGAAGAGTGAAGTGTGCTTAATTTTAATCTCAACTATATTTGGTAAGCCGTTTTTACTTCTCTTCAATTTAGAGAAAAAACAAACAATTACATAATCAACCCATATCGCTCACCGAAGAATTAATTGATTGATTAATTAATTAATTAATTAGCGAATTGTTCAATTACACATCTAGTTAACTGTGACGAGACGCTTTTTTGTTTGTTTAAGTTTTTTTCTTATTTTTAGAAAGTTGAGGAGAAAGTAAAGAACTCTCCCATAGATTTACAACAAATAAACAGAGCCGGCATTATTTATTTTCCGGGTTAATTACAATTAACACTTTTTGTTTATTATTATTATTATTATTATTGAATTTAAACAAATAAACAAATGGATAAAAGAGAAAATTGCACAATTAATGCACCTGAAAGCTATACCTGCAGATGACACTAATTATAGGTAGAGTTGTTCAGTTTAATTATTAGATCAGTTTTTTATTGAAAGTTCATGGTCAGAGACTACCAACCAACTGTTCTACTTTCTCTACCATCATTATTATTATTATTATTATTATTATTAATGTTATCAATCATAGTCTGGATAGAAAGTTTGTTTTTAAAAAATTATCAATGGATGCATATAAAGGCGTGTCTTTACTGTAGAATTTCCCATAATTCTTTGCATCATTGCTTTAAACACCAATCATATTCATTAATAAATCATATGTCAAAACGGGTTTATAGCTCATATATGGACGCACCCTAACATCTCATCATCATCTTTAACACACAACTATTCCGTAATTATCTAGAATTCATTCCATAAAAGTAAAAGTATCGTCTGATGGCCTTCATCAGATTAAATCTCTTTTTATTTTTACGTAACAGTTGATTTTCTCTCTCTCTCTCTGTCTTATTATCTGATTTTTTTTTTAATTAATTCAAGTCAAGACTTTTAATATTTGGAATTCTTCTACGTATCTTATCTATTTGGTAGTATGTTAATGGAATATTAAATAACAAATAATTGTTTATTAAAGAGGAAATTCTTTGCAAATTAGCCGGTTAATAACCTTTCTTTTGATTAGTAAATTTATTTTTCTAGTTGTATAAAGAAGGAAAATGGAAAGTATGTCGCTTTAGAATTTAACGTTGATTAATTATCAAAAAAACATCAATTATGTAACAGTAGTAATACACTACATCTCTTTTTAAATCGGTCAACTTGACTATTAAGTACTAGTCCCAAATCACTGACCCATCTGATAGACAACACTTTATATAGCGTGTATTACTGGTGGTATACATTTGAGCGCGGTGTATTGCTAGTTGTATAGATTCTCCCGTGGTGTATTGTTAGTTGTATACATTTAGGCGTATTGTTGGTTGTATAGATTCAGGCTAATATCGAATTGGTCCCAAATAGTCAAGTTGTTTAAAATAAACTAGCTCTAATATATATTAATATATTTCCATATAGGTAGTATTTCCGGTCAACAATTGAAAGGTAATCAAGAAGATCCATGTCAATTAAAATCACGTGTTGTTGGTGATCAAACATATTGTGATCGTTATTGGGAATGTGTTAATGGTCAACCAGAATTATATGATTGTCCAAATGGTTTGGTATTTGCTGGTAAAAATCGTGGTGTAACTGAAGGTTGTGATTATCCATGGCGATCGAATTATTGTGAAAATAAACAACAAGCTAGTAAGTGTTAAAAAAAATTACCCCTCTAATACGACCATCATACTTTAATCTAATAAATATAGATCCACCAATTGGTACTGAACATTGTGATTGGTTATATGGTATTTTCGGTCATGAAACATCATGTACACGTTATTGGACATGTTGGAATGGTACAGCAACTGAACAATTATGTATTGGTGGTCTTTTATATAATGAACGGACACATTCTTGTGATTGGCCGGAGAATGTTGATGGGTGCCAAAAACATCGTAAGTCTACCAATTATAATCACCAATAACCCATTAAACTAATCAAAATTTTGTTTTTTCCTTATATTAGCCTTATGTAATGATGATCCAAATGGTAATGTACCATTAGGTAAATCATGTAATCGTTATTGGCAATGTCAAGGTGGTTATCCACGTTTACAACGTTGTCCAGCTATGTTAGTATTTGATCGACGTTCATTCCGTTGTGTGGTACCACCAACTGAAGATTGTGATGTACCAAGTACCCAACCACCACCACAAGATTTAGATGATAAAGATGATGATGATGATAATACAAATATACCACAGAATCATCCGAAATTTAATAATTTACCACCTGGTGCTATAGCTGTTCCTGCCAAAAATAAACCCAGAAATTAATTACTTTCTTAATTGTTGTTTTTAGAGTTTAGTTTATCCCCTCACACACACACATACAGAATATTAATTTATTTCTTCAATAATCGAAATTTTACACCCCTTCTACCTTAACTGTTACATGTCCCTTCTTGTGCCAGTATTCCCTATTGTTTATCAATTATTATTGTAATAATAAAAATCATTGTAATTTAATAAATATTGTTTAAACAAAATAATAAAAAAAATCTACAAACAATTATGATTTGAAATGGTTTAAAGATACAGCGAATTTTTTGAATTCTTTCGATAATTCTGGATCATCTTGAAAATCATCAGTTTGTAATGTAATTGTACAAAATTTCTTATTTCTACTACCACTAGGACGGCCTGGACGTTTTTTGACTCTATCAACCAAATTCTTATCACAAATCAAATTTTTAGTAATGTACGATTTATTATTGCCATCATCAACTGATTTTATCAATTTGTGTAATTTTAAATCGTTTAATTGGGGATTTATCATTAGATTACCTTGTGGGAAAGTGAATCGTACCTTAATCATATAAATTAATTAATTAATTAATTAAATTACTTAGAAATTTTTTAAGTATATACTTGTGAGATATAGTATTGTTTTTCTCCTTCAGTTAAGTTGTCCCAACAATTTGAAACAGCTAATTTTATTTGTTGTTTCGGTGTATTTGGATACATCCAATGATATAAAGTTCTTGTACGTTTCATAAATAATGATTTTGCTGATTTTAATACTTCTGTATATGTTGAAGTATTATTATTATTATTAACATTGTTTTGTTGATAATTTTTATTAATAACATTTAAATTACCATTAGTCAAATCAATGGGTTCTTCATTATAATTCAATGGAATCTACAATAATTTTATTGTTATTGTTGTTAATGTTAAAAATGATAATAATAAATTTTCGGTACTTCTCTATTATTAGAATTAGAAGTTTCCATCGTTTTATTTTTAGATTATTTCGAATTGAAAGAAAAACTACTCGGAAACGAATGAATTGAATAAATTTTCAAATAAACAATAATTGTTTATTTATATGGAAACTAAATAGCAACTGTTGTTAACGTTTTGAATTTCGAACACAAAAACATTAATGCGACATCTATCAATGACTGACAAAACCATATCTTATTGTGGACCATCAAAATGAACCAATCAGAAATGAGTGATTTAGCGCCAATATTTGAATTATATACACAGTCGAGCATGTATAGCAATTGTACATAAATTTTCACAAATTTGAGAATAGTTTTGGTGATCATAATAACACTGATACTAATAAATCGAAATATTCTATATTTGTGATCAAATCTGACAAGAGGGGGTTACAACCGGTGCAAACTACCGGAGCTCGGAATGTCTCCGGACAGAGTTGTAATTAAAATGAAGAATTTTACCGGAGCCCTATTACTGATTAGGCTTAGTGTTATAGTGAGCTATCAAAGACATTATGTATAATGTCTTTGTGAGCTATACAGGTTGAGACATTTCATCTAGAAATATAGGACAGTTTTGTAGGTGGGTAATTTGACAAATATTCTACAATCCATCTCTTTTCAACTCAGACGAAGGCTATAAGACTGTCTCGATTCTTATAGTTACTTCTATGTTCCTGGATGAATTGTCTCAAACTGTAGATTAAATATTAAATCACTATATTGCCGACATCTATCAATAATTAATAATACTATCTTTAGAATTATCTAGAAAATTTAATTATTCATATCAACAAAACATAATTATCAACTATTCTCGTTAATTTTAACGAAGTTAATTAGAAATTTTGTAATTATGCGTTAAATAATAATAAACCGAATCAATTTTGTTATAACAAACTTTAATTTTTAAATATACCGCTAATTATAGTCTAAAATTATATCAATAGGTGACGCTACTAAAATAAAATGAAGTCAGTGGATATGTAGAGTTTATTCAATTTAAGTTGACAAAATTTACCATAAAACAAAAAATATATAATACAAAAAGCAAAATTTTATAAATAATCCTCTCTAGATATTCTATTATATATTGAAAATTCAAAATTTATATTGTAAAAGATGGTAGATTATGTTAGAATTATTTGATTTTAAATCACCCGCTTGTACATATCAACCAATCACAGCAATCCAGGAAACAGGAACGAGAAATGACGAAAACAAATGATTAATAATTAAAAGATGGCGGTTGCTGTCATGTCATGATAATTAGAAAAAGTTCGAACGGAAAAAAAGTGCGTGTGGTGTGTGTATACGAGGAAAACAACTAAAAAAAAAAGAAGCATTACAAAATTTTGCCCACAATTTCCTATAAGAAAAACAACAACAAAACCATTACTAGAACCACAAAAATCCAAGCAAATAAAAAATAATAATGAGTGTAGATGCATACGGTCCAAGTTCCCAAACACTCACATTTCTCGATACAGAAGAAACCGATTTAATTGGTGCTGATACACAAGGATCAGAATGTGATTTTACTGATTTTACAATACCATCACAAACACAAGCATCACAATTGGATCATACAACAACAACAAATACGAAAATCACCAATGTACAGGTGGGTTAATCCAATAATTTTGACCAAATAATAAAATTCCTCCATATACCAACAATCAAGGTCAAAATGAATCACCACGTGACATTTTTTTTTTGTTTTACAGTTAAACAATATTAACAACAAAATAGCAACAACAACAACAGCATTAGGTGAATTACAATTTGAAGAAGAAGATGAAGAATATTATAATTCAAAAGAATTACCAAATTATGCATGTAAATATTGTGGTATACATGAACCAAATTGTGTGGTTATGTGTAATTGTTGTAAGAAATGGTTTTGTAATGGACGTGGCAATACATCAGGCAGTCACATAATCAACCATCTAGTAATCTTCAAACTACAATTAATCAATTGTTTTTTATAATTTTTAAAAATTATTACAATTTTAGGTACGTGCTAAACATAAAGAAGTAACGTTGCATAAAGATGGTCCATTAGGTGAAACAATATTGGAATGTTATAGTTGTGGTGTCCGGAATGTATTCGTATTAGGTTTTATACCAGCAAAAGCGGATAGTGTTGTTGTATTATTATGTAGACAACCGTGTGCTGCACAAAATTCATTAAAAGATATGAATTGGGATCAAGAACAATGGAAACCATTAATATCAGATCGTTGTTTTTTACCATGGTTAATAAAAATACCATCTGAACAAGAACAATTACGTTCTAGACAAATAACAGCACAACAAATAAATAAATTAGAAGAATTATGGAAGGATAATATTGATGCAACATTTCAAGATTTAGAAAAACCCGGTATTGATGAAGAACCACAACAAGTATTATTACGTTATGAGGATGGTTATCAATATCAAAATATATTTGGACCATTAGTTAAATTAGAAGCTGATTATGATAAACGTTTAAAAGAATCACAAACACAAGATAATATTGATGTACGTTGGGATGTTGGTTTAAATAAAAAAACAATTGCATATTTTACATTAGCTAAAACTGATAGTGATATGAAATTAATGCATGGTGATGAATTACGTTTAAGATATATTGGTGAAATTTATAAACAATGGAGTGGTATTGGACATGTTATTAAAATACCAGATAATTATGGTGATGATATTGGTATTGAATTAAAAAATGGTAATTGTGCACCAATTGATTGTAATTGTAATTTTGTTGTTGATTTTATATGGAAAAGTACAAGTTTTGATCGTATGCAATTAGCATTACGTAAATTTGCTGTTGATGATACATCTGTATCAGCATATATATATCATCGTTTATTAGGACATGAAGTTGAAGATGTATTATTTCGTTGTCATTTACCAAAACATTTTAGTGCACCAAATTTACCCGATTTAAATCGTTCACAAGTTTATGCTGTTAAACATGCATTACAACGTCCATTATCATTAATACAAGGACCACCAGGTACTGGTAAAACTGTAACATCAGCAACTATTGTTTATCAATTAGTTAAACAAAATGGTGGTCCTGTATTAGTATGTGCACCAAGTAATACAGCTGTTGATCAATTAACTGAAAAAATCCATCGTACAAATTTAAAAGTTGTACGTTTATGTGCTAAATCACGTGAAGCAATTGATTCACCTGTAAGTTTTTTAGCATTACATAATCAAATACGTAAAATGGATAATAATATTGAATTACAAAAATTACAACAATTAAAAGATGAAACCGGTGAATTAAGTTCAATTGATGAGAAACGTTATCGTATGTTGAAGAAATTAGCTGAAAAAGAATTATTAGAATCAGCTGATGTTATATGTTGTACATGTGTTGGTGCTGGTGATCCACGTTTAATACGTTTAAAATATCATTCAATATTAATTGATGAAAGTATGCAAGCAACCGAACCCGAATGTATGGTACCTGTTGTATTAGGTGTAAAACAATTAATATTAGTTGGTGATCATTGTCAATTAGGACCGGTTGTTATGTGTAAAAAAGCAGCACGTGCTGGTTTATCACAGAGTTTATTTGAACGTTTAGTTGTATTAGGTATACGTCCATTTCGTTTAGAAGTACAATATCGGATGCATCCGGAATTATCACGTTTTCCATCGAATTTCTTTTATGAAGGTAGTTTACAAAATGGTGTATGTGCTGATGAAAGAAAATTGAATAAAATTGATTTTCCATGGCCAATATTAGAACGTCCAATGTTTTTTTATGTTACACAAGGACAAGAAGAGATTGCTGGTAGTGGTACAAGTTATTTAAATCGTACAGAAGCTGCAAATGTTGAAAAAATTACAACACGTTTTTTACGTAGTGGTGTTAAACCAGAACAAATTGGTGTTATAACACCATATGAAGGACAACGTGCATATTTAGTACAATATATGCAATATCAAGGTTCATTACATAGTAAAACTTATCAAAATATTGAAATTGCAAGTGTTGATGCATTTCAAGGACGTGAAAAAGATATTATTATAATGTCATGTGTACGTTCAAATGAACATCAAGGTATTGGTTTTTTAAATGATCCACGACGTTTAAATGTTGCATTAACACGTTCCAAATATGGTATTATTATAATTGGTAATCCAAAAGTATTATCAAAACAACCATTATGGAATCATTTATTAACATTTTATAAAGAACAAAAAGTATTAGTTGAAGGACCATTAACAAATTTAAAAGAATCATTAATACAATTTTCAAAACCGAAAAAATTAACAAATCTAGATAATCCCGGATCACATTTTATGACAACATCAATGTTTGATGCACGTGAAGCATTAGTACCGGGTTCTATATATGATCGTACAAATATTGCAATAAACGGTAATAATAGCGCGCAATTTAATAATAATAATAATTATACTACACGCAATAATAATAATAATACAGCGGCTATACCATTAGATATGTTTAGTCGTACACATGATCCTATCGGTTATATTTCACAAGAACGCGCCCAAATTACACAAGGTATGAGTTTACCTGTACCAGTCGGTGTATTTATGAATATGGCAGATGTACCACCTAGATTCTATAATCAACATCAACAAGCAATGCAAGCACGCCATCATCATCAATATTATCAACAACAACAACAACAACAACAACAACGTAATCGTAATAAATTACAACCACCACGTAATCGTAATAATAAACCGCATTATCAACAATTAAGTCAACAAGAACAAACACAACAATTTAGTCAAAATTTACAATTAACACAGAATATTATAACAACTGGTGGTGGTAGTGGGGGTGTTAATAATGCAATTAGTAGTGGAGGTGGTGGTGGTGGTTTATCACAACCAGGTTTTAGTTTATCACAACCAGGTTTATCACAAATTGAATTAAGTCAAGATCCTTATATGACCGAATATCAATCACAAATGGATGGTTTATTATCACAAGATTCGACATATCAAGGTGATCGTGTTAATGTAACAACAACAACAACAACAACTACAACAACAAATGTTAATAATAATAATACAGCAGGGTTTTATCAAAATAATACACAATTTTCACAACCGTATTGAAAATGTTGATTGTATTTTAAGTAATTTTATCGGTAAATCGTGGGAGC
Source organism: Lydus trimaculatus (assembly GCA_037414755.1). Classification (NCBI taxonomy): domain Eukaryota; kingdom Metazoa; phylum Arthropoda; class Insecta; order Coleoptera; family Meloidae; genus Lydus; species Lydus trimaculatus. Next base: position 655 of record JAZBGY010001151.1, on the reverse strand, counting down.
GATTTATTCTAGTAATAAAACAACAATAACAACAACAAATTGATTGATTTTTGAATATTGATGAATTATCGGATATAAAATGCAAATTATCAGTTGATATAACAATTGTAATAACACTTTGGTACATGACGTCGATTTATAAATAAACTGATAATTGTGAAAATACAGGAAATATGATGTACCATTGTGGAGATGAAAAATTGTTTAAAAATTCTAAAAAAATAAAAAAAAATCGAATGATTGTGGAATTATTCCACAATTCTATTAATAATTGTTTATTCTTATTATTATTCATATTATTATTATTATTATTATTTTAAATTTAGTTTGCTGATTAGAAATGTGGAAAAATAAATTGATAATATTGTTGCTAATTTGTGGGAATATTATCGAATCAAAAATAATAAAAAAATTTATTAGTGCCTATTTGTTAATAAAAATTCTTAGTTATTAGATTATTGCTATTATTTGAAACAATTTTGTTTAATTTGAAGGGTTATTACTAATTTTTTTCGATTATTATTATTGTTGAACATGGGATTTTTTGTGGAGAATTTTCGAAATTTCTGTAATTTACCAAATTTATTTTCTTTTTTTTTTTAAATAATCAAAATAAATTCATTTAAAGGAGAGTTTATCTTGTTAAAGTTTATCA
>JAZBGY010001150.1:0-28069 GCA_037414755.1 Lydus trimaculatus | reverse complement strand
TGTACCTATTTCGAAGATTCTACCGATATATGGGCTTCACTCGAGAATCGATATACTCCCTCCATATACTTATAAACTCCTTGGGGGGGGAGTATATTGATTCTCAAGTGAAGCCACGATCGACATTTTTGGCCGCACTAAAGTAGTTAGGCAACCAATATTACTTGTTCCTATTTATCGCTAGAGATCAATTAATTTTGAATTATTATATGGATAAAAACATATTTTTTTTTTTTTTTGTTGAAAAGAACACATTTTCGATCGATCACCCGTGGAAAATCATATAACACTTTTAATTGAAGTAATATAAAAAAATTATATAAATATTAAATTGTATTATCATATTTATTTATCAACCTATTACATATTACATCACTACCCCAATTCTATCACATAAAGTTCTTATTCATCTAATTTTTCAAAATTTCCATATAAGCCCTTAAATAAACAATATGCAATATGCATCCATTGTTGGCCGCACCATCATGTTTTCCCCCGTCCCAACGCAGCTTCACTTTACCGCGCCCATAAGCCGACTTATGGTCTCCCCATATACTTAAAACCTCCTTGGGTGATAGAGTCACACGGCCTAGGTGGGTGGGTCTTATGCGAGCCAAGGTATCACATCTCTCACTGTCTGCTTTGCCTAGTTTTTTGAGATGGTATCTCACTGGGCAGTGCCCAATTGTTAGTTCGAGCAACTTTCTAGCATTCTGAGGCAAATTGTAAATAAACCTTTTTGTCTGTCGCATTCCTGGACATTGTCTCCAGTGGAGTATTTTCCTGCTCAATTCCCACCTTCTGTGGCTAGCCCACAGAATGGCTTCGGCCCTATAAGTCATTACCGGAAATTCCCTGATGCCCTGACACTCACGCAAAGATAAGTTTGTTGCCTTTAGCCAGTTGTTTCAGAGATTGACGACATTTCCAGATGGTTTTTGACTTAATGCTGTACACTTTTATAGGGTTTTCAGCACTGTCTGGTTTCTTCGTAAACACTATCTAGTACACAATAGCGTCAAGGATGCAAGAAATGGAGCATTGAAATTGTTAGTTCCAAATACTTTGAAATCTAACGATTATAATAAAACAAAAATGATAATGATGCTGTATGTAACGTGTTATATTGAAAATTAATACACTTTATACATTCATCAATAATTACATAGATAACATACGAATTGATGCGATTTAGAGTATATTAAGTGTTAAAAATAATCTCATTTAAAACGACACCAGCTTAATTTTATATAAATTCACTCTTTGCTAGTCATATAAGGCAAGGAATTTAAATAGAAAATACTTATAAATACTTTTTTTTTTTAATAAAATGAAAATAAAAATAAAAATAAAACACGAATAGATGATTCGATGTAAAAATTAAGACCGCAAATTAAACAATTTTTAATGGTTTTTATAGGAATATACTCAAATAGGCACCGATGATTACAATTGATAAAATTGGTGTGCTTATAATACTTCACAACATTAAATTCATGGTATATAAATATAAATATACAGATCAAGGATTACAATTAAATTCATTCAATTTTTCAATTTTAAATAAAACTAACGATATTTGAAAATATCACTCAATTTACAGTCGTATATAAGTCATCCTCGAACTGTATAGTTTACGTATGACTACATCACATAAACATGTATATGAATTTAATCAGTCTAACAAAATATATATATATTCATGTATATAAACAATTTTTGCGCCACACCCTGTCTAAGTACGTTTTAATTCGAAAAAAATTTTAATGATTAGTTGTTTTCTTTTATTTTGGAATCCTATCTAAACTGTTATTAATATCAGTCTCATTAAATAATATTATTTAGCTCAAAAATTTTCGAATATAAAAATCATACTGATAATATTGAAATCTAATACACTATATTTTTTTTTATTATGGTACCTATATAGATCGAGCCAAAAATACTGGTCTATTTCTTTGGTTGTCTCGTTTCATTTTAATTTAATTTAATTTCCCATTATGATAAAAAAGCACCATATTCACTGGAATGGAAAATATAAATCAATTTAATATTTTGTGGTACATGTGTGATTATTTGTTTCAAACAAAAATAATAAAAAACCAAAAATACATAAGGGAGCACAGTTACGGTTAATATATGAGACACACAAAATATTCCATAGTGGAAAAACTTTATAATTTATTATAATAATTAAAAAGGATCGCCTATCTATGATTATGTACGTATATAGTTTTGTTTTTTTTTTTAATATTAAGAAAAACGTGTGTAAAGTCACTGTTTACAAAATAATCCAACCTCTTAGTTATTTTATCAAAAATGTCACCAATTAAGTGATTATTGTCATTGACAAATTCAATTTTTAAAAAAATAATCAATTTATGTTGGAAGATCAGTATGTGTTTTATGTCCAATATCATTTGGATCACCACTACTATTCGGTAGTGAAAATGCTGGTTTTTTTAATACAGACGGTTTTGTTTTTATTTGTGGTTTAAATGTTGTTGTAGTATTTGTTGTATTACTATTATTAATTAAAAATTTACGATCCGGCATTGGACTAGTTATTGTTATCAATTCATTATCACTAATATTAATATCGCTATTATCAATATGTATTTTGGTGTTTTTCTTGAGCGTACATTGATTTTGTTTTGCAAAACGTTCAGCAGCTGTTTGCATATCTGGACTTTCTGGACCTGTTGGATTTTCTAATGATTTTATTGATACATTATCATCTATTATATCATTTGTTGTTGTTGTTGATTTTTTTATTGTATCTTTTGGACTAGAATTGCCAACTAATGGTAAATCCATAACTAAATCGGGTGTATATTTTTGTCTTTGTATATATGTTTCTGAATTACGATTTGATTTTAATGTATTTGATATATTTATGTTTGTTTGTGAATTAGCACGACGTTGCCATTGTTCCCTATTTTTATTAAAATTAACATTAGTTTCATCGATTTCATTTGTTTCTTGTCTAATTATATCTTTACATAATTCAATATTATCAAGTTCACTATCAGATTTTTCATCATTTACATTTTTATTATCTAAATCTATTGTTAACGGTGTACCATTTATTGTTATATTTTGTGTATCTGATTGATTAACATTTATTGTTGTAAAATGTGAACCAACTCGATTAAATATCGCCGATTCTGTTGATGCATCCAATGATTTTAAACGATTATGACCATTCTGAAACAAATAATTATTAAGTTATAGAAAATAATAATTAAATACCGAAAAATAGCTCATAAAAATTTGTAATTCTATCAATAAATAATTACAAATAAAACTATGAGCAATTAACAATAATTTATAGAAACTTTTGTTTAAAATTACCACATTAGCGATTATAATTTAAGAAATTTATAAAGTCAAAATATGATAATTAATAATTTACCGGATAGAGATTAAATGGGGTGCAGTTAAAGTACATAAAAATGATAAATAAATTTAGTTACATGCAACAATAAAGAAAAGAAAAAACACCAAATACATGCCGAAAGTGCTCACCTTCAAAATTCGCAGTCTTGAACAATTGGTCTAGCAAATGTACTATGAAAATCAACATAAAATAATAATAAAAAACAATTAAAAAATAATTTAAAAAGAAAAGTGAAAATATAGCGCTACCTATTTCTGAAACAGTGTGTTCGATTTAACGACAACAAGAGACTATAAACAACGAATATTCTACTCGATAATCAAGGAATATTCGTTTTTTATTAAAAAAACACACTATAATCTACGGTTTTGTTTGTGAAGCATTCTTTAGATGTGGTTGATCTAAATATTTTATTTCAATAATAGTTGTAATAATCATAATAATAATAAAACTACATCAAAATAAATTTAAACATGCATACACTTTCGTATAAATTACAATTTTATTCAAAAAAAAAAAACAACTGCAAATTTACCTGCACCCTATTTTTAAATATTTACAAATAGGTACACTTAATAAATATACAGGATCGCTAAAAATTATGGATACACCTAAATATTTCCAAAACGGTTCAGTACTCGGCTAGACGTATTCAAATTCATCTGAGATTTTTTCAATTTTCTACCATCATCCATTCTGAAGATACAGGACCAACTTCATTTTTTGGGGGGGTCAAATTTACAATTTCTGAATTCATTAATGTAACACACATATAGCTTATTAAAAGAAGAAAAAAATCAAAAATTTAATTTTTCATGAAAAAGTAAACATAAGTTATACCTTTGAAAATGCATACAAGTTTAATTTTTGGCTAATATGCGAGTGGCAGATCGCTAATAACACCATTTTCAAAGCTAAATTAGTTTTATTTTTTCATGAAAAATTAATTTTTTTTTTTGTGAACTTTTAATAAAAATAAAGGTATAGACGTGTGAATTCAGGAAAAATTTGACCCCCCGTGCTATTTAAAAAAATTGGTCCTGTATATTCAGAATGGATGATGGTGGAAAATTGGAAAAAATCTGAAATGATAGAATTTGAATATTTCTAGCCGTGTGCCAAACTGTTTTAAAAATATTTAGCTGTATCCATACTTAGTAGCGACTGTGTATAGCATAGTTAATTACAATCCATTTATCACAAATAGCTTCAGTATAAAAAATGCATGCGCATGCTATCATTTGAATTGATTAATTAACTTTAAAAAAAAAAACATAAAATAAGTATTTACTTTACAAAATTACATGCAGAGGAAGCCAAAAAAAAAAATAATGAAAAATTACAAAACAAAACTAGCGACTTACTTGTAAACACAATGAGATCATTGAACAAATTTTTTTGTTTGTTTTCAATTATATGTTTTTTTATTGATTATTGTTAAAATTTGTATATGCAAAACACGCCTAGGCATTAGAGATAATTTGAAAAAAAAAATCTAGCAAATATGGCAATTTATAGCAAAAATAATTAAAAATTTAAATAAACTAATTAATAATTAATAATAATCAAACACAAATGCACACTATTATACTGTTGTTTCTAATACCTCTCTAGTTTGATTTAATATAACTGATGTATTTGTATCTGTTGTTAAATTATCAGTTATATCATTTACATTTGTCCATGTAACTGGTGCACATTGTATTAATGGTGAATTACTTGCTGATATTGAACTTTCTGATAATATTGAATCATTTGAACTTGATACACGACGTCTCATTGATTCCTCAGATGAACTTGATTTTAAATTATCAACTTTCTCTCTATCATCATCTCTACAATAAATAATCATAATTTGATTATAATTAATTGATTAATTAACTAAATTAAATTAAATACTTCATTTTTAATGATATATATTTGTCAGGAATTAAACCTTCTTGACCTTTAACAGCACCACGCCACCAATCATTCGATACTTGTGAATATAATGTTACAATATCACCTTTTTTTAATGATAATTCACGATCAGAACGTGCTATAAAATCAAATTGGGCTGTAGCTTCCATATTTTCGGAATCTGTAAAACAATTAAATTAACTAATGATTATTATAGATTCATTTCAATATTAACCATCTTCTGAGGGATAAACTTCGGAATCCAAGTCATCTTGAGCTTGATCAGATGGTGAATCTCCAACATCACTTTAATGATTAAAAATTAATCGATTAATTTAATTTTTATTGATTTAAAAGAAGACAAAAAAACAACATACTGATCATCAGGTTCAGGTGATATATATTTTTCGTAAACAACACCACCATCATTTGGAAATATTTCATCATTAAATATAATAATATTTTTAATTAATTCATTAACTTGATTCTGATATTGAACTTGATCTTTATCATCAGGAACTGGTACTAATGTTGGTCCAAAACAAATAGCTAAATTATAGGGATCCATCATATTTTCATCGGAGAATTCTGATAAACTTTTAATAAAAATTGTTAAATTTTTGTGAATTTTATAAAATAAAAATGTATTCTTACTGGTTAAGAAAAGCGAATAAATATCGCATTACTATCATTACAGGTCGTGGTAAACTATTGATAAGTTCTCGCATTTTTACAATAAATTCTCGTTTAGATTCTAATTCTGCAATTTTAATCAATATTATAAATCAAATTAATAATAATTAATATAATAACATACGGGCTAATTCCATAAAATGTTCGAAATAAATAATAGGAAATAGAGGTTCGCGTAATTCTCTTAAATAAAGTTTTAAAACACCAGCAACACTATTAATATCAGAAGCATCAGTCATATCAGCTAATGGATCTTCACCTCTTTCAAACCATTCACGAAAATTATTGATTTCTACTTGAGATCCAGACACTCTGAATATACCTTGATGATGTAATCCTTTGGAAAAACAAAAATTTCAATTTTATAATTATTAATTTTATCAAATTAATCAATAATATACCATATAAATTGATTACTCTAATACAAGATTTCATAATTAATGGAATGTCTTGATTTGTTGCTTCTAAATATTCTTCTAAAGATCCACCAAACAATTTCGGTTGTCCAGACATTTGTAAACGTCCAATACGTTTACGTCTTGGTGTTTTTATGACTGGTTTTAATGTACTACAAAAATCTGGTGCTTCCGATAATAACGATTGTCTTATATATTCTTGTTTTGCATCTAATCGAGCTATTCGTGTTGATCCCAATAGATATTCTCTAAATTTCTATAAATACATATTAATTTAAATATATTTATGAATTTATTAATAAAAATAAATAGTAATACAGTTAAATAAAATTCTTCAGTTTCTTGTCTATCTGCTCGTAATTTAATTGATACAGTTTCGGGTGGTTTACTAGCAGGTACAGCAGTTTCACCAAAATAACTACTACAATCATAATCTTTAGCATTTAACATTTCAAGTAATGTTGATTCAGCCGTTTCTAATGTTTTCCATACTTCTTCTGATTCGGTTCGTAATGTTGTTACTCTTTGTTGTAATTGTTGTAAACGGCTTTCCATTTCTTGATGTAAAACTTTTTGAATTTCTGGTTCAGGTGGCTGAAATCAAACCTCTTCCAAATAGAATCAAAATTTGAATTTTTTAATAAATTTTTACCTCTTCGGTTTTCTGTCCTTGAAATTCGAGTTTTTTCGGTATCATAAATGCTGAATGATTATATTCAAGAAAACGTTGTTTATCAAGTCTTGAATCTAATGAATTTATACATGATGATAATGTATCTAAGCCATTTTGCACTGAACGTTGTCGTCCTTCTTCTGCCGTAACATGCATAAGTAATGCTCGTGATATACAATTATGAAAACCAAAATCCATACACTAATATCAACATTTTTATTAGAATTTTAATTTTGGAATTTTGGCAAATATTCCATAAACATTATAACATTTTGTAAAATGAATTTTATTATTTGTTGATTATTGCAATAATAAATTGATTTAAATATTTACAAACATTTTATAATATTTTAAAATTATCAAAATTCATTTTACAAAATACTTGTGAAGGTAATTAAAAACATTTTAATTAATGCCCAACTTACATCAATAAGATCAGAGAGATCATCAACGAAATATTTATGAATTGTTGTATTTGATGCTTCTAAACACAATATATATTCATTTCGTGCTTTAAGTGCCTTCAATTTTGCATCACTGTACTTATTTTTACGCTTTAAAATAAAATTAATTAAACAAATTGACGATATACAGGATTGGGCAAAAGTCCCGAAACCGGATTTGCTGAAGCTAAAAATCTGATCTTTTACAGATAGTAGATTTCAGTTGTGACCTATAGATCTAAAGTATTTTGGTAAGCTTGGCACTTCCGTTCCAACGGAATTTGCATATTTTAAATGGAACGCTATATATTTTTTGGACATTTTTCAATTCTGCACATTAATCTTCACTCAGAGTCGTGGTGCAAATGGGGGATGCGCCGCAACCGGGCCCACCAATTATGAGGCCCAAAAATGACCCATGGACTTTATTCATTGATTTTTATTGTTTATAACATGTCTATAATTTAAATAAGAGCCCCTGCATTTTTGCACCCGAGCCTCTGAATATATTTGCACCCCCCTGTCTTCACTATTCTACATTAGAGTTCCCCATTTCTAACTATAACTGTCTGTCTAAGGTCACTTTGTGATTTACAGGGAGTTGATATTTAAAAAATTAATTTCATGTCTGAATAAAAGTTACTTACTTGATACAAAGAAGCACTTAAAGCCCTTTTTTATGAACTATTTAAGGTACCAAAGATATTTTTGGAGATCAAAAAATTGAAATATCTCACAAACGGTTTATTTTAGGAATTCTAATGTAGAAAAGTGAAGATTAATGTGCAGAATTGTAAAATTCCCAAAAAAAATTAGCATTGCGTTTGAAATAGGCAAGTTGACAGTTACTTCCGGTTGAACAGGAAGTGCCAATTTTACCAAAATATTTTAGAGCAACAGATCATAAATGGAAATTACTATACGCAAAAAATCAGATTTTTAGCTTCAGCAAATCCGGAGATATCTGACTGTTACGGGACTTTCGCCCACACCCTGTACAGTTTAGTTTCAATTATACCTTCATTACTTCCTTTTCCATTAACTTATATTTTTTCGATCTATCTAATTTATCTTGTGATAATGATTGTTCTAATTTTGCTCTTTGGTTTTCAGCCGATTTTAATTTAGCTTCCGCTTGTCGTAATTCCGCTTGATAACTATGATATGTTTTCATTGTTGTATGAAGTTCATGTAATACTCTTAATATTTCTTCATGTGTTTCATATCCAATTTCACGACACTATAATAACATTTAATTTAGTTAAATTTTATTAATTTTTATATAAAATTAATTACTCTTTTATATATTCTCTGTACATCTTCCATTACTTGTGATAAACGTGATACTAAATGATTTGAATAGACTTCTGATAATGCTACATGATCACGACTTAAATTTTTTGTTTGTGTTAGTAATTGTTGCCAACATGTATAACTTGAAAATAATGGCCATTGTTCCCGTCTGAAATCAATATTATAAATTATTATTAAATAAATTATTTGTTAAATTATAAAATTTATTACTTTTGTTTTTGTTCTTTATGTCTTAATTGTATACTTTTTGCTAGTTTATCTAAATTTTTTGAATAATCAAGTTCTAATTCACCTCGTCGACGAAAAAAATCTTGTAATTCTGTTACTAAAGCGACCTGCGCTTCCATACGTAAATCCAAACATCGTAATTGTTCATTTAATTGTAATCGAATATCTGGAAATAAATAAATTAACTAATCAAATATACAGATTTTATTTGTATGTGGTTAAATGATGATTTGCATTTTAAAATGATTATACGTGGATATTCCGTATTTGATAATATACAAAAATTCAATATTATTTTTTAAATTTTAATTAATATGATGCATATACAGGACGTCCGCTCTTTGATGTACCATAAATTATTTTATTTATGAATAGAATAGGGAGAGGAGACATTTCTACAATTTATAAAAGAACACCTAAACAATATTTAAATACAATCACAGACTTCCTCATGACACCGGAAGTATCAGAAGGTTACATCAAACTTTGAAGTTTTTTACCTAACTTATGCATTAATTTGGACTTCTATAACCGTACTTTTAGATAAACAGGTAAGTAGTAACTTTGATAAGTTTTTGATACTTGATAATGTCAATATTGTACAAAAAAGCATAACAAAAATAGAGAGTTTGTATATACAAACTGGCTTAAAAATGGATTATCAAGTTTCAATTGTATCAGCCAACTTGCACTAGAATAAACATCCCTTAAGTAACTTTCACTATCTGTTTCACGTATGGATTATTTTAAATCTCTTATCATATGTGTGAAATCTAGCATAAATGAACAATTTCCTTAAACAAACGCCAAATCACTCTATTATTATCGAGTCAATCAAAATAAACTGAAAATAAACGTTTGTTACTACAGATTCGTGCCTAACCACAATTCTTGATTGTTTTATACGAATAGAGTGATTACAAACTAGTTACATATTATTTTAGTACAAATAGTGGTATAGATGATGGCAAAAGTGGTTCAATTGAGAAATATGACAAAATCATTGGATTACTTGGAAGTAGTCTAAAATGTACTAATTACGCATGCGTTTCATAGTTTTAGGGTCTTTTGTAGGTTTCCAGCTGATGGTAGAAACGAACCTTATAGAGAACATTATACAATATGCAGATTCAATGCAAACACTCAAACATAGCTTGAGTATTCTTTAAAAAATGCTGCCTCAAAAATAAATTGAATAATAAGGGTAACTGTATGAATTCGTAATTATTCTGTTTTTGATTCTATATTATAAAAATGGAGTTTTGACAAGATAAAAACAAGTGTGTAATGTATGATTTGAATGTCAAGTAAAAAAAATATAATCAGATTTTTTATATGTTCATAACGAATAACATATGACTTGCAATTTTTTCCAACATGATAATTAAATGTTTTTTTTTCTTATAAAATAACAGTAATTAATTACACAACTTTAATCGAAATTACTCAAATATAGGACTTTTTGAATTCATAAAATATAAACAGATAATTATGTACATGTACAAAATGTAAAATATGTACTTTTTAACATTCTTTCACTTGTTAATTTTAATATATTTTATTGTTTACACAATTTACAGTCAATGTTCTCTATCGACCTAACGGCTTATCACAAGTTCCGTTTTTGATTACAACAGAAACCCACAAATAATACTTGTAATGTTCCTTGTTGTTGTTGTTGTTGTTTTTTATCTATTTTCAGTTTTGACAACACTTCAACACACTTATTTGAATTATCGATTACAATAATTCTATTATATTACAAGATTCGAATTGTATTTTTGAAATATTACAAAATAGTATGATGTCAATTTGTTTAATTTTTTTTTTAATTTTTTTTTGGTAAATGATACTTAATTTATACGACGCTAATTTCAATTGACTGTAGACCTCGGTTTCTAGTTAAAATTGACTTACAAATGATGATTTAATAAAATATTGATGCTGAAACTATTTTAATATAAAGTGTTGTATTGTTGTCATTTCAACATAATCGAAAGATATTGTCTTAAATTTGTGACAATATCTGTCATCAATCTAACATAACTTCAGTTCTATTTCATTTTAATATGAAATTCGATTTGATTTATAATTTAATCAACATCATGATTCTTTTATTTATTATTACCATTATCAATAGTATTATCAGTGCCCGATTAACCATTAGGCAAAGTAGGCGGTAGCCTATGGCCCTCACGACAAAGGATAAAGTAATATTGAATGGTCTTGAAAGAAATTTACTTTTACATTTTTTCAAAGTAAGTACTTTTCTGTCGCAGTTGACTGAAATTCAGGTCGTAAAATACTTAAATTTTTTTGGCCCTACTCTTGGTTGCCATTGGAAACCGATGTAAAACTGCTTTTACGTTGGTTACCATTGGAAACGGACGTAAAAGTCGTTTTACGGCCGCTACCTACTATGAAATGAATAGAAGAACAACATGTCAAATGATTCGACATTTTCGGTAAACTTTCGATTAAGGTTTTTCCAAATTATTTACGGTAACATAAAAATGTTGTACGTATACATTTTGGCTGCGAAATGCGCGTACAGTCATTTCGAGATTGCTGGCCCAAGCTGGAATTTTCTTTTGGTACGCAAAACGAGCATTTCTCAATCAGTTTAGGTAACTATCAATGTTTGTTTTGTAAATAAAATGTTGGTTTATTGAAATTTACAAATGTATAGATATTCTGGGAAAGAAGAGTCACCAAAGTTTTATTTGCCTAGAGGCCTACACAATGTTTAATCCGGCACTGAGTATTATTGTTAGAATCTAATAAAATTGAACAAAAACAAAGATTTTCCCATTTGTACAATTACCTTGAATTAAATCATTTTCAGCTAAAAATAAATTAAAGTAATTACAGCATATTTGACGATGTTATTTGTTTCTTAATAGAATTGGTTAAAATTCCCAAAAAAATCTAGTTTGTTTCTATTTAAAAAACTTTATCTGACCTAATAGTTTCATTAAGGTCCCAATAAATATTATTAGTTTACTCATTTAATTAATAAGTAAAGTAAATTTTGCGTTAATTATAATTAACATAGTTCCTAATTAAATATTTTGTTATTTGATAATAGTATGAAAATCAGATAGAAACAACTATACAGCTATATACAAACAAGAACAAAACTCTAATATCTAACTTAATCAACTTTATTAATTAATGATGATAAGGAATAACTGTTGAAAAGCCTTATAATACTGTTTTCCAATAATTATTTATTTTATTGTTTTTCATAAACATCCAGGGCTATATTCAATATAATATCCTGGAAATTTCGATTTATATCAACTGGAATACGATAATATTTTGATTATTTTTCTAATGTATACTAGAACAAAATTGATTTTGTCAACTTGACATTAAGACAGTTCATCTAGAAACATAGGAGGACCTACAAGAACCCGGACAGCCTACGTCTGAGTTGAAAAGAGACGATTGGTAGAATCTTTGTCAAATCACCCACCCCCAAGATTGTCCTTGTTACTAGATGAAATGTGTCAACCTGTATATGATAGATGGAGAAGAATAGACCATCCATTCTATTGTTTATTGTTAAACTCAGACTGGTCAAGCCAATGAGCAGAGTATACTTATTTTCTCTCTGCTCTTATTCCATCTATTCTGTTAAGAACTATACACATTAAATGGAGAAACAAAGGATAGGTTAGTTATTTTTGATTCTTTTGTCAAATAGAAAGACAAATAACTAAAGAAAGTATCTGGTATCTTTATTGTATCCTGTGTAATTATCTATAAGTTAATGATAGTTTAAAGAAGTCCGGCAAAGATCGAGTTTTTCAGTAAATAATTCTAACGACTTTTCCAGGCTTCATTCTATAAAAGTTTTATATTGTTATGAATACTGTTAGAATTCAGAGTTTTTAAGGAGTTCTCATTGTGTAACATGTAATATTATTTTGAAGTCAAGTCGAGTAATTAAAATTGGATCGATATACGATTTGAACATTTTTATTGCAGGCCAAAACAAGAAAAATATCAACAAAAAAAAAGAACGCCACCATCTACAAAAACTGTTTTTTTTTGCTGTAAAGATACAGATTTAGTAGTAAAATGATGCAATTTGTGTAAAGCTGATTTAGTAAATTGATATCCGTATAATGTAAAACCGCATTTACAAATTCATGTCGGTTTTGATGTAATATCCTATTATAACATTACAAAAAACTACATAAATTCCTGCAAATGTATTTTTTCCCTGATAAAAAATAACATCAGTCACGTAATAGTTAAATCTAATGTAATTATTAAAGAACAAAAAAATTACAATTCAAACATAGAAGAGAAGTTTACGAGAAATATCTAACCTGAACGAATTCAATAATAAACCAACGAAACTTCAAGGCTATTTTAAACAATCTAATAATTCTACACAAAAAAAAAAATTAATAAATTAATCAGTAAAACCAGAATTGTAGAACAAGTAAAAAATATTCTTGGAAATTTTTCAAATTCTATCAAAAATAATTGAAATCCTCAATAGTTGCACTTGAAATATTATTAAATTATTAAACCAATAAAATTTAATAAACAAATAAATAAATAAACAAAAGGAAGTTCGTTGAACTAATTCGCAATATTAATCTGACAATGTTATATTAGTAACAGACAATCAAATTGAAATACACCCCACCTAAGAATTAAATGTCATATTGTCTTTATATTAGAAATTTAATTGACAGTCTCCGGTTTCACGTCCTCTTTAATTGAAAATATCTCCTCTTGATTATTTTTCGAGTAGAAAATTAATTTTTCTTATACAGGTTGAGACAGTTCGTCTAGGAACATAAAAGAACCTACCAAAAACCGAGATATTCTTATAAGCTTCGTTCGAGTTGAAAAGATTAGTTGGTAGAATGATTGTAAAATACCCACCTTATGTTCCTAGATCAAATGTCTCAACCTGTATGTATGATTTTAATTTTTAACTAACATAACGAAGAAACTGTAGTTTGTTTTTTTCCTTTCAATAGTAATACTTTCACTGAAACTTTCTTAATTTTTTTCAACAAATTTCAAGAATTTATATTCGTTTTATTGTCGTTTTTATAAGCGAAAATCTTCTACAATTATTATTTGTGATTGTGGAAAATTGTTTAACACCAATCCTCCTACACCTGTTAAGAAGATTAATGCCGTATCTAAAGTAATTTTGCAATAATAACGAATAACAACATAATGTGTAGGTACAGTAATATCAACTCATTGTATACAAATTTCACTTGTTGATAAACCAATAATCATGTGAATTTATGAAAGTGGCAATAACCTTTCAATTACCATATTGAATCGATATACATACATTAGAATGAAAAATCTATAAGAATAATAAAGAGGAAAAACAAACAATAATTTTCGTATTAATAAAATAAAAGCAAAATTGAGGGTTTATTCTAAACATAGACATAGATGAATCATCAAAAAATATTATCCTGCTATTGGTGAATAACAGGACAACATATGGGAATGTTTCCTTTTGTATTCCTGTTGATGTGAATCATAATAAAAAATAAAAATCAATTAGTGATTTTTGTCAAAAATAATACATTTATACACCTTTATATAGAATTAATTTTAACACAAAATACAAAGAAAACTTTATACAGATGTTAAAACGAGGACGTATATACTGGTGTTTTCATTTTCGGTCTACTTATTTCACTGAATATATTTTACTGAACATTGCAAGTTTTATCTTAATTTATTTACATTTTATGATTTATTTCAAAACAAAAACAAAAAAAAACAACAATGTACTAATTAATCTATGCATATACAATAAACCTAAATTTTACATGACCGACTTGACTAATGTTGTGGTAAAAGTGTATCTTCGTTTCTCTTTTGTGTAAATTAAAACGCTCACTTTTTCATGTTTTTTTTTTGTTATTCTAAAAACAAATCGGTCGTGTCAACTTCGGTTGACTATAATAAAAAACTGAAGTATTTAACACAAGTCTATAACAAGTTCTTGTTGGTATTCAACTTCAAAGGTAGTTTACTAACGGAAACGGGGGTCTTTTATAACAACAATAATAATAATAATAATAATACCGACAAAAACTATGTATTTTTAAATAGTATCTTGAGGGAAAAAATGGATTCAAATTGATAACCCATGGCACTATCAACCAAAAATTCTGATAAATCTAGTCTATGCAGGACTGCATTTTAAGTGATGAATAAAATTTTTTGAAAGAATACAAATCCCTATTTATCCCTTGTTAAGCTATGAATAATGCAAAACTTGAACAAAATTTGAAAAATGATTAGTGTTTGTTTATTTTTTTTTTTGGGTAATCCTTAGATTCCGATTTTATCAATGATGAGATAAATTTATTTATTCACAAATTTCGGTTGAACAAACCTGGGAAAACGTCCTTTGTTTCTGTGTTATTAGGGTGAATCCAGCCATTTTTCTGCTGGATAATACACTGGAACATATCGGGATGCTGTATGTTGCGCACTCACATACACACAAAATATAAATAATTCTAAATAATTTACTTTAAAATTAATTAATCATTAAATTAATTTTATTAATATTGTATATATATATATGAATTTTTTTGTTGTTTATGGAAACGGAAATGCGATATAAATAAAACACATCAACAATGCCGGTTTACACGTGGGTTCTATAAATATAAATAATCCAACAAAGATGTTAATATGTACGACACCTACACAATCATTTTGATTTTGTTTATAATAATTTTATTATTAATAAATAGTAAACAATAATAATAATAATAATGATGATAATAATGATAATAGATGAACGATCAATGGAATGAACACAACTGAAGGTGAAATTATTTTTATGAAAACATCTACGAGTAGGAGATCAACTAGAAATATATAGCCAGTCCGGTTGGTTTAGTTTTGTATACCTAGAGGAAACTAAACTCTGGTGGGGTACATAGGGGACCCAGCCAAAAACGTATAAAATACGCATGCTCATAATAGTGCCAGACGCCACCAAACACCCTATCGTCAAGACGATGGCGTCGATGACAATTTACGGAAAACGATATGGGGGCTAGTCATCCCCCTTTTTATACATATTTGGAAACCACATGTTTTAAATCAACCATAAATACAACTAGACACATCTGGATTGATTTTTTTTTTCTCCAACTATATTCATTTTAAATTATAATAAAGAAGACGACTAAATCGAGAAAAGATGACTGGAAAAGAACCTATGTCAACTTTTAACAATGTAAAAGAGAATTTATAATGAACCACACGCAAAGGATAAAAGAATCTGAAACATCTGTTGTGTAACATTGGTAAAACTACTAAAAATCGTCTAACATTGTAACGAAAATAAGTCGCTTGAAATGAACCCTAAGACATTTTTTTTCAATAGAATTAAAACAAAAATACACCAAATAAATAAGAAGTTAGAGGAAATGGCTTGTATTCATAAACAACCAGGAACCAACCCAATTAAAGAAAATACAGTAATCGACATAGAGACCATCAAAAAATATACAGTAAGAAGCAGCAAACTAGATGCATAGGCGAAAACATCGGCTCTACCCACTCTCAGTTCTCTCATATAAGTTGAGATAAACAGAAACTGGTCGGTTGTTGACGCCGCCCATCCCTAGTTCTGTTTTAATATAACATCGCTCTTTCATGCATTAAAATTTTTAGCTATCAGACTAATATTTTATAATAAATGATAAACGTTTGCTATTTTTGTCAGAATCATCAGTAACGTACTGTGGCACATTTCCAGGCAACTGCATCAGACAACGATCGATACTAGAGATTGGTGATGGGTGGCGCCAACAACATTTCTGCTTGTCATATTTCTCTTTCTAAGAGTGGGTGAAGTTGCTGCTTTTCCCTATGTACCTATTTTGCTGCCGCATACTGTATAACAAACTCAACCTGGCAGAAAGATATAAGAAATTCAACTAAAAATGAGACTGACATCTTGTTTTCAAATATTATTAGAGAAGATTTATTTTGAAGTGCGCTGGAGAAAATTCTCAATTTTCATATTTATTGAGCTTACTGTATTACAGAAATGTAGAAAACAATCCATAGAAACTTTTATATAAATTGCAAATAACGATAAATTCTCTTATAATGAGAACTGGTTCAGTTTATTGTTTCAATTAACATTTTGCCTTAGAATATATAAAATAAAAACTCCCAACTATGTCTTAATAATTGATACCAATAAGTGAAACCAACAGAAAGAGAATGTTTGTTCCAATCCACAATTCAGATCTTCTATAGCGTTTTTACGACGTATGTCAAAGCTGTTGTCTTATTCTAAATGATTAAGATTTTTCAAACAGATAGCACAGCTGAAAATCAGGTAAATAAAAAATTTTAGTCACTTCTGTACTAACAGATCTGCAAGATCTTTGAAACGTTCCAAAGGAAATTGCACATACATCTGATAGTTTAGGTTGCCTCCAAACAATTTCTAACTGATTGTAGATAGAAAATGAAATTCAACTTTAATCTTCTAGCTATGGGAAATACGAAATTTGTAAATCTTATCCAATTAACTTTAAAATTGAGATAAGAACAAATAAGTTTCCAGATTTCCTAACAAATTGGAAAGTCTTTTATGGATCGATTCCATTTACACTTCAACTTTGTAGGAATAATAACGTAATCTATGACGTAAGCCACTACAAAACTTTACAGTTTTGTGCTGAATTAGTAGATTGCTAGAAAACGTCATAGCTGACGTTATTAATAATGAGTTATTAGTTCTATTAAATCTGTAAAGATAGAATCGACCTATATTTCAAAAATCGTGTATTTACTCACAGACATTTCAGGCGATTTTTTTGGTGGCCTCGCCAACTAAAAGGGCACAAAATTCTGGAGCTCTAAAACGAACAAACACAACACTCCTACTTATTTTCATGTTTCATTTTTTCCCCCATTATCTCAATTATCTGTTAGTTGTTAGATTTCATTAAGCGTGAAAATTGAACATTAATTATAATAATTCAAAGGTTATGGTGCCTACTCATTAGCAAAATTCATAGTACGATTGTGTTGAATGAATTCACACACCATTTATAATTGTACACATACAGCTTCTAGTTTTATTTGCCATCAAACTTAAACGATTTTGATATGGTCAGATCCGTGGACCATTAAATTTTATATAATTTTGTTGTATCAACAATCAGAATTGTATTTGGAAAATTGAACGGTGAGTGGTCACAGTTATTTTAACAAATTTCATTATTTAAAATCCAAAAATCATAAGCATTGACGTTTTTACCTGCCAAGGGTCGCCAATCAACCTAACATCTGCTGTTTGAAAACAACAAGCTTATTTTTAGATCACATCCCTTGATATAAAAATTCCATGTTTATAAATGGAATATTTCAGTCGTCTATTTAAAAATAAATATTGAAAATACAATTTTAATGATATATAAGCACAATGGGGGTGAAAGTAGAATTGAGTATAGGGTTTCATTTAGTAAGAGGTGTGTTTATATATATATATATACACTTTCAAAATCTTGATACTAATAAAACAGCTGATTAAATTAAAAATAACTTTCAAATTATCAACAAAAAATTGGAACAAATAGAACACAATCGTGTTTAAAATAAATAAACAGAAAAGATCTAAATAAATCAACAATTAATAATTTCCATTGAATAATTTCATAACTTATTTATAATCCAACTTTAAATATTTATGTATTTGATTCAAATTTAAGATATACGTATAAGATATTTTCAATTTATCTGAAAGATTAAAATACAAAAAATTTTCAGATAATTCAAATAACATCCCCTAAAATACGCAACTAGCTTTGTTTCTTAAAAAAAAATCATATCTACATAAATAAATCTAATCATTTTTACTCTAAAGGCGCGCCTCCACACGGACACTTTTAGCCGGCAACATGCTGCCTGTATTAAATTTCTAGCGTGGATAGCAGCGCAAGTCAGCAGTTTCATGCGCGAGCGTTAAATGAATAAACATCAAAGGAATGTTGCCAGCAATGTGTATTGCGTGTAGACGTGTTCTATGATTAGTTAGTTTGTTGCATCGCGAATAATTGTAAAAAACTTATAATTCTTGGTGCTCTGGTTATAATTAAGCATTATATGAAATATAAAACCATAAAATATAAGAAAAGAGCAGTATAGGTTGGTTTTGCATTACAAGTCGGATCAGCTGATTTATGCTGCCAACTACGGGAAAACATAATTACAACACAAATTTGCGGTGATGTTTGGCCCAGTGTAGACAGTACCCGTAGCAAACGCTGCTGGAAACACTTGTACCATGTTGCCGGCTAAATGTGTCCCTGTGAAGACGCGCCTTAACAGGATATTTATAGACAAAACAGTTCATCGTTCTGAATACAATGACTGTATTGAAAGAAAAAAAAAATAGTATAATACTCAGTTGCACCTTAATTGAGATGCGCGAGTCAAGTAACGAAGGAAACGGAAACTGTTGTATATTTATTTTCAAATACATTATAATAATTATTGTTGTTATCAATAAAAAGTTGTAGTTTTTTTGATGGAAATGGAATATAACGGAAGAGGAAAGATTATATATTCACATGTCAACAAATATAAATAATAATAATAATAATAATAATAACAATAATAATAATAATAATAAGAGTCCCGTCATTAAAATCTCAGAAATAATTATGTCAACATCTCTAATTTAATGTAATATTGTTTTAATCATGCTATATAATAAGTATCTTAAAGTGATAATGTAATTACAACAAAGTTTTAATCGATGTTTCCTTATACAATAACATATCAACTTGTATTATTACTATTTATAAACAAATAAATGAGCGCGCTTGTGAGTTGTTTAATAACATAATATTATAAACAATAATATTTTAAAAATAATGTACACATTTACTATATAACAACATATACTGATTGAAAGAATGTTATTGTACACGAAAAGTTTCATAAAAATAACACACTAATAAAAAGCTACTCTGTAGTGTCTAAAAATATTATTAAATGCGATATTAGGTAAATAATTATAGTGAACCAAATACGACTTGGCTCGACTTATATGTATAAACCTCATGTGGTGGAAGTTTCCGATTTTGATTATTTTGGTGTGTAGCCAGAGTAATTCGATCTAAGGGTCACGTGTTTTGTTCAAGTTCAAGGGAGAAAATTCCACTCCTAATTATCAAGCACACAAAAAAAAACATGTGACTTTTATTTTTGAATTTGCTGGTTGTATAGAAAATGACACAATTGGTTATAGCTTCATACCCAAACTAGACATAAAAAACTAAATTCTAGTAATAGGGAGCCTCGACTATTTGATTTTTGAATCATTCAAAAATATTAAACCGTTTTGGAAATATTTGGAAAAAACTGATTTGCAGGATAAACTTCAATACCTATTTACTCAATTAAACTTGAGTGTGGACTCGAATGGCAAAACACGTGTCCTTTAGAATGAATTGCTCGATCTATACAGACTTGGCATTTCTAATACGAAAATAGGAAAAATAGCACACACTCTTAAGTGCCCAATACACGACACATACATGCATGTGCATGTTCTTTCCTCCTACATAATATAATCCTCAGTTCCAATCGGATTTCTTTTAAGAAAAGTCACAGGAAAAAAAAGGACATTTTGGTCAATAGAGTGGTATAAAAATCGAAGTTTCTGACATATCTGCCTTTTTGAGAATTCAAGTTCAAGAGACTATTGGATAAAGTATGACCAATCATAATTAAAAAAACTTGAGTAATGAGAAAATTTATTTCGCTCTATTAACGTCGATACAATTCTAAAAATTCAAACCAAACGTCTCTTGTTCCACCTAATATACAGTGGGACAGTCTTATAGCCTTCGTCTGGGTTGAAAAGAGATAGCTGATAGAATATTTGTAAAATTACCCACTCTCAAGACTGTTCTATGTTCTTAGATGCAATATCTCAACCTGTATGTGATCTAATCAGGACGAAAACTTTACTATAGAAATGCGCAAATTTCAACATACACGGTGCAATCCTGCATGGACAAATATAAAAATATCAAAATTTTTTGATTGTGTACATGCAACATGTGCAATCACTCAATCAACACCATACATGCACGACACATGATTGCACATGCATGCATGCATCGAGTATTGGACGCTTTATGCAACTTCCACAGGATGCCCCGCCCACTCATAACATTTTTCTAAACATCGCACATTCTTCTATTCACAAAAATTTAACTTTGCTATCTTTGTCATGATATGGATGAAGCATCAGCGCACACTTATATCAGACAAAGATCGAAATAGATCGATATTTACTCGGTCAAATACCGTTTATTTATTGTTTATCTCATTCTGACTTATGTTCCCACTAGAAGCGCCTAGTCTGTATATCAAAATCGGGATTTTCCACATCGTGAAGTTTATTTGTTAATTCTAAAGCAATAAAGTAGTAAATAAAATAATTAAAATCAATAAACAAAAGAATAATAAAGTGAAAATTTACGAAAATTATGAGAAATTATTCTACAAAGGAATCTGATAAATTTATTAAGAAAATTACCTACGTGAATATTAAAAAAAGAAATTCAATAATGACGGGAAATAACAGCTAACTAATCTAATAAAACGGTAGTAAAAATAATAAAAATAACGTAATAATATAGGAATAATTTACCGGAAAATATGATTTTTTTGACCTAAACTATACATTTCAAAAAATCATTTCTACAATAAACGTGAAGTCATAAACAATAGAAAACAAAGCAAAATTTTACTACACGATGTTGAAGATTGAATGCCTATAAAAACAATTTAATCAGTTCACACTTGAATTTCTAAATTTACATCAATTTTGTCTAGCCGATTATTAACTATAATTTCCCATTATTATAATAAAAGCTAATTATTTGATTTATGTAACAATATTAATAAGATTATTTTTGTTTTATACATATAACCTGATTAATTACCTTCAGTTAATTCGCATTTATTCCGTCGAATTTGTGACTGCTTCATATTTAACACACAACTGAACCACATAAAACAATGATAAAACTTAGATAGAACAAAGTCATGTATAATATGGGTAGGAAAACCACATCCCTATTCGTCGTCGTTAGTTTGTTTAAAGTGAAATGAAGCTTGATGACTTTAATAACCATTTCCTATACCTACTTGTTGAAAAAAAAACCTACACATTATTGTTAATAATATACATATACAACGTGTCCACACATCAATTTCATCACTTGTTATTATAAATAGATCTTATTGCTAAATTTGAACGGTAACAATAATAATTTCGGAACCAATCCGGAAATTTGTATCAATTTTCAATGATTGTCGTTTGTCGTCAATTATTTCTGGATATATCCTCATAGGTCATGTTTTATAAACAAACACACACTAATGAGGTGGTTTGAGTAGGTTTTGTTTGAAATATCTAAACAATACTTTGCCAGTTAATATTTGATTTTTGTTATATTTGAAACAAAGTCTCAATTCTAACACATTAGCGTTGAAAAACACACATATTTGCGCACGCCAGGACTTTATTGAAAACACGATACGTAATCAATTTGTATAACAATTGCAAAGAGTACGTATTGTACAGGACTGGGCTTAAAGGTGAGGCGGAAAGGCACCGCCTCTGGCACTTAAGTGAGATATAAACCGCTTACTAGTCTTTCTAAAATATTTCTAATAATCGTAGTGACATTAAATGGCTTTATTTTATGGAGCGAGTGAGGCACTCGCCTCGGGCGAAAGATGCGAGTACTAACAAAAATGAATGTTGTTCTATTTTATTTACCGGTTTTAGGTTACGTATAGCATACCGGTAGAATCTACCAAATACGTACATAGGAGAAAAACAAGCATTAACCAGTCTTGCGTCTTTCCAATAAGTTGAAGTGAGATCGATAGAAACACGATCTGACCACGTGTTTTGTTTCCATCACACTTCAACTTATTTGAAAGTCTTAAGATTGCTTAATGCTTGTTTTTCCCCTATGTACCTATTTGGTAGATTCTACCGGTATAATACGTACATGATGTAGAGACGCCATGTACTAATGTTACCTCTGATGACAAAATCTTTAGACCCGACTCTGGTACGCTGTGATATAGCTGACAGCTTGTATTTGTAGATTTAATCAAAACATTACGAATATAGAGTACACTATTGTTTGGATGCGTTATGTTTTATTTAGTATGGAATTTCTTCGAAATCTTCTAGATTTTTGTTAATAATATGAAGTCATTTATTATAATTAAGAATCATCTTGATAATATAACCAATTTTTTTTTAATGTTCCTTTAAAAAAGTTCGAGTTATCTGACACGCCAAATGGTTTGTATCATTTAAAATAAAATAGAAAGAAAACAAAAAATATATATGACAAGTTGTTGATAGTCTAAAACCAATGAGAAGCAGACATAAAATTGAGCGACACATCCGCCGAATTTAGCACACATACACAAAACCATCCACATTTATAAATTGAATACATCAAAAATGCATATTGTTGTTGGTAAAAATATTTCCTAGAATTTTTAAAGATGAACAGAAAAAAAAAATGGGAACAAAATATAACAGGACCAGTCCTACATTAGAACATGATGAGTATAATTAGTTTACCAGATTGATGTGATAGTAAAAAAAAACGCTTCCGTTGTTGCTTGTAATGAGACATGGACCCTGGTTGAGGTCTTGACACTTTTCAACATTTTCCCTCTGTTGATTAAATCTTATTAATTTAAATAATGTACTGTTACCAAAAAAAAAAGTTATAATTAAATTTATATGGTTTAAATAAAACACGCACAACCATTAAATCATTAATAGGGCAATTCAAAATTGTTTTCTATTAGTGAAAATGTCGAGATATTTGATTAAATCAGGCTAAAAATTGTTGCAAATAATTTCGTTTTTTCCTCCTTTTGAGTAACACGATAAGATGTTTAAATGAATTTCAAGCTCTATAAAATAACTATAGTTTAAAATTAACGAGCCAGATAAATATTGAATAAAAAAATATTTATTTTAAAGTTCTCAAGGTTTTTTTTTCTCTTGTTTTTAAATTACAATAATTAGTAAACAAGTGCACCTACAGAAATATTTAGGTTTTTTTTTTCTTCTCGTGATATTGATTAATGTTATTCCACGCTTATTTATTTTTGAATGTAAAACACCTACCTACAGGTTGTGGGGTAATAAATAAAATTAATCAACATTGTTTGATCCTATTTTTTGCAAACTATTACAGTATTCGTAATGTTTTTATTATGAGATATTGGCATGTTAGTGGTTAATTATAAATTAAACTCTAACGGATACTTGCGTCTTGGATTGATATACAGTATGTTCCATTAAAGCATATATTTCCGTTATTTAGCAACAAAATAAGAAAAATGCAATAAGAACAAAAAGTAAAAAAATTTAAGAATTTCTTGATAGTGAAAGTGTGTTTTGTAATTAGTAGCCTTTTGGTAGATTGGAAAAACCGCTTGTAACTTTTAAAGGCTATGCAATAATGTATAACAAATTATTACAGTTAAAAATTCGAAATGAATAGAATGATAATTCTTTCGTTTTCAAAATAAATCATAAGATGAGAAATGGTCGTAGTTAAAATAGCATTCTGACTGATAAATAACTAGAGGTCAGTGACACGACACGATTTTATTTATTACAAAACAACTGATATTGAAAGTGGATGATTTTAAATAAAATGTCATTCTGTTTTGTCTTTTTTTTTTTTTGTAAGCAAATGACAAATTTTGAAAATGAAAAAATTATTATCACATTTTTTTCATTACTAATTTTCAGCTGTAATGCTTCGTTATTCAATATTATAGAGTTTTTCAGAGTTACAACCCGTTTTTTTACCCATCTCTCCTTTGCCTGCAAGTATACTTTTGCTATCAAGAAATTCGTACAAATTGTACTCTCAATCTCACCTCTAATTATCAAATTTTTTTCGTTTACAAATAACGGAACAACGTCAATTGAAACAGTCTGTATAATATAAGTTTCTCTAGTTTAGTTTGATTAGTTATCGTATGGTATATTGTGAAATAATATGTTAGAAAGCTACACATTGTTATAATAACTAAAATAGTAAATTTATTATTACTGGATAATTGTATTTGTAAACCAGATGTTGATTATGAATCGTAATAATTTGTGCCAAAAAATTTTAATATCACGAAAAATATTTGACGAGTACTTTTGTTAAAAATTTTTATGTATACTACGTCTATTATGACTTGACCAACATAACTGTGGAACAACAAGAGAACCAATACATCCATGAGGCAAAATAAAGTTATTATACTATTTCTTATACATGAAATAAACTCCAAAAATAATTAATAATAATTTACACGGTTTCGCTTTTATACCGTTTTTAAATAAAAACAATTTTTTGAAAGCTCGATTAACGTTACTTAACGCAGCCTTTTCGAAAACGTCAGTCATTTGTTTTACACGGTTTCGGTTTACACGATTTGCCCAAGAACGTATCTATCGTGTAAATCGAGGGATGGGTGTATTTACTATTTTTTTTTTTTATTTACATGCTAGTACATCCATGTCTTACGTGTTCTTTTGATGAAAACATTACAATTGTTTTTTTTTTATAATACAGTTAGTCTAGATTTACACGGTGCTTTTAGAGAGCTAAGTTATCGTGTAATCTGAATACAAACATGAATTATTTATTTATTTAATGACGATTATTGGTCAGGATGTTAACATTGTAATTAAAATAACGATATTAAATTGGTAGAATTTTAAAAAAAAAAAATCATCTAAATCTTTATTATGGATACGTAAAACATTAATGAAAAGGAAACAGTAATTAAATTTTGTTAATTGATTCTAAAATAAAAGCTAAGTGTAAATTACATTCTTATATGTTAAATTAATGGATTTGTTCATTTAAATATTATTATTATTTTTAATTTACTACTTTAAATATTATTATTGGTTTCATTGTTAATTTTAACTTTATTTTGATTGAACATAAAATATTAAAATGTGTAATTTTTAATTTTATAATCCTTTGTGATCAGGAAAATTGATTCATTTTTTTATAGCAATATTGGTAAAATTTAACAATTAAAAATTTATTTCTAATTTAATATTGGAAAGAGAAAATTTACTTGATTTATTTTATAATGAAACATAAGTAATCCGATTACAACCATCTTGGTAAAGGCAGGCAAAGAAAGCAGCGGATATCTCAAACACGAAAAGACACCTGTGGGATTCTTTTACTGGAAAAAATACAACTGTATAAAATAATGCGGCGAGACAACAACTTTAATATTGTCATTTGAAATTATAATATACAATACTTCGTTCAATGACATAAGTATCGGTTGTATATATCTACCTGCACGTCACCGTCATTATTTATCACGCTAAATCCAAGGATCAATATAACTACTGTAGACTAGTGAATAACAATAGTGGAATTAATACAGTAAAATTGGACTTAATGTACACTTTCAAGTGACTTGTATAACTTGTCAAGTTCTTGTACAATATTAGCATTTCAACTTGAATCAAGTTTTGATGATTTTTCAACTATGAAATTGTTATATTTGCTCAAATTCTTCCTCAAAAATTTGAGAGACTGTTTACATATATCACAAATTCTTGTCCAATTTCTTGGTTAAAAATTATTTCAAGTTTTTGTACCGTCCGGACTAGTTGAGAACAATAATGTATATTGATTGACAAGTTGATTTAACTTGAGTTTCAGTATTGTACAAGAACTTGACAAATTATGCAAGTTGATATAAGACGCTTAAAAGTGTGTTTACATTATCAAGTTTTAGTTATCTACAGGCCAATTCGATAGTGTAAACGTACCCTTATTAAGTAAACTAAATGATACTGTGAAAATCTAGAAATTGATGTCGATAGAATAACGAGTTTATCATGTTTTAACAAACAACAATAATTAATCTAGTTTGTGGACATCAAACATATGTGTGTTTTTCATTTATTTGTTTTAACGGTTAATATTAACACAGAATATTTCAACAGTTTTACTTTTCTAATAATGTTAGGTGTAAATTAATGACATAAGTTTCACTATATAAGATAACATTAAAAATTCACACTTTCATACAGTAAAACTTTTGAAACAGCTTTCAATTGACATAACTTTCCCCCAAATCATTAAATGCGTATAAATGAAATTTGGTATTTTGGGATTGAATGACTTTTATAGGAAATTTCCCTCAGTCGATATTGATTGATTTTATTTTTAGTCTGATTTTAATGAACGTTATATAAAATGAAATAAGATCAAAATATAAAAATAGAATCATACAGAATTTTCATAGAAATCGTGAATTTATCACAAAAATTGTGTAAATACGGGGGGGTGTGATGTGGGCATTTGACTTTTAAGATTTCACAACATTATTTCAATAAACAAAAGAACTTAACATAAGTCAGAAAGAGACCAAATAAGAAGATTGATGAAATGGAGCGAAAAGATAATCGATCAAACATAGTGTGTACAATAAGTTAAAAAGCTGACTTCGGTTGTTAATTGTCAAACTACTGCCTCTTTCGTAAATATTTTGAATTTGTCACAAAACTATGAATAAATATTTTTTTTGAATATATTAATGTTTACACTCCCAAAGCAGGTGTTTTAAGCCAAATGTTATTCATGGTCATCATAACAAATTTATTATTTTTACGAAATTGTTAATATTTTCAGCATATGAACTCGTATAACACAATCAGCCCTATGTTGTATCATACACGTTATAAATAACAGGCTCTGGTTAGTCGGATTTAACGTTTGAGAATAACAGAGTTCATAACGTCCTAGTCGAAACCCGGCATGCTGTATCATTCTTTTAACATACCCGTTATGGTATACGTTAAAAGCGAACTGTTAAAAAGGAAGTAAGTCTTGTCTTGCTAAAGCGAGGT
>JAZBGY010001149.1:0-28092 GCA_037414755.1 Lydus trimaculatus | reverse complement strand
AAAAATAGGTAACTTTTATTTTTGAATTTGCTGTTCTTACACAAAATTCCAGCTTCATAAACTTAGCCATAGGGAAGAAAAGGGTAAAAAACCCAAAAAAATAACATATATTTGCTTATAGTTTCACCCTCAAATAAGTCATTGAAAATTGGTTCACACAGCATAATAGCCCTTATGTGTCACTATTATTCAGCGTTTGAATGGTCAAAAAATATTAAGCCGTTTTCGAGATATTTGGGAAAAACTGATTTTGCAGGGTGAACTTCAACCCCCATTATTTCCCTTAAACTTGCGAACGGGCACGAACGGCAAAACACGTGTCCTTTAGAATGAGTTTCTCTATCTATATACCAAAAATCATCAAAATCTGGAGTTTCCACCTCGTAAGGTTTACTCGTAAGAAATATCAGTGTTAATTATAATTACTAAATTAATAAGTAATTTAAAAGTTTAATTAATAAACTTACTTTGTTCTTCATTAAAATGGCCTTTTATATATTTATAGATACGTTGATAAAATGTTAGTTTCCTGTTTGATTCACTGTGGCCACCTATTGGCGAGTTGCCATTCTGATTACGTTGTGAACGATCCTTTTTGAAGTTTTGGTGTGCAACTACACTATACATCCCTTGCGAAATCTGCAAAAAAACTGAATTATAGGAATATTGGAAAAATCTAATGTCTGTAAACAAAACTGTAATTCACAATTACATACTTTTCAAAAGATAAACAACCTTTTATTATCACATGTTAATTCTAATTGGGTATTTACTCTAAGGTGTAACTTGGATTTAAGCTATCAATAATATTGATAATTTGCTATTAATTTATGGGATAATAAGCGATATTTGAAAAATAATATCGAAATTTGTAACAGCGTTAACGCATAAGTGAAATATCAGCAACCATAAATACAAAACAGGATTTGCTGCAATAATAAATTTATTGTTCTTCCTAGGCGGAAAAAATTCGATTTTATGATCTTCTGAATCTTTATCTATCTGTCCGTAAATAATGATTATTTGTAATAAAATCGAATGCTTTTTTATTTGTTTGAGACAAATTTGGTTAAAATTTATTGATTGATTTTCTTTATTTGATGTCCATAAAGTAATATGAGAAACTAGCGAAAATGCTGAAAATAAAGATTGGTAAAAATGATGCAATTTTTTTATAACACGACAATTAACGTTTTGTGATTATCAATTAAGTTTTTATTACTTGGAGTGATAAAAGATAAGTTTAGTGAGATACGAATCAGTTTATCTCAAATATAACTGTTTTGTATTCAAAATAAAAAAAAAAGGAAATGTTTATGAGTTTATAAATCAAAAATAAAATAAAATAAAACGCAAGTTAATCTTTCGTATAAATTAATAATTAAACTGTCAGAAAAATGAAAAGTTCTCTTTATAAATCTGTTAAATAACAACGATTTATTTAAATTGGATCAAGTCCCGAAACCGCTAGATTGTAAATGGGAATTTCCATTTTAACAAATCAAACAGTATTATAAATTGTGTTGTTGTAATTCAAAGTTAATTTGTATAAGCAACAATACCAATGGTTTTCAATTTCAGTAATAAACTACACATTAAACAACAGATGTTGGAATCTAGCCTAATCTTTAATTAAATTACAACAAAATTAAACTGCTTAATTATTTGCCGTATAATATTTTAGTTTACGTGTAAAAATACGATTTGTAAACATTAGATAGATCGTGGAAAACTAGTTCATTCAATTTGCAATACTCCCACAAGAACATGTTAAACGTGTATACACACACACACACGATTCTCATCCGTTACTTATCTAGTTTTGTGAAAATAATATTAAAAAACTTTATAAATTAGTTGATTATTACGACAAAAGTAGTTTTCAGTAGCAAATTTATCGAAACAACGTTGTATTTTTCATCTGTTCAAACTGTACATGTAGTTCAACGTTTTCAACTCCTCCCTTTTCAGGTAACGTCACTTACTGTTGAACAATTACTTTTCGACCGTCAGAAACCACTAAAAATAAAATTTATTTTATAATTCCTCAATTAAGATGATAATATTAAAAATATTTTTAGTTGAAATATGAGACTGATTTTATTGAATATGTTAAAAATAGCATAAAGGTGAACTTCTGCCCTTGTGAATCATGACGGCCTTAAACATGACACTTTGCAAGTAATTTTGTAATAAATCGACAATAATTTAGTGAAATATGATAATAAAACATTGCTGACTGCTTTATTTCTGTTGTGTCAACTATCAGCGAATAAATATTTAATTCATTGTTATTTTCCTCGAATGAGGGTTGAGACAGATATGTATGAATTATAAATCACACACTTATTATAAATAATTTTCATTCATTATTAGTTAATCAATCGGTTAAAAAAAAACAGAATTTTTTCTGCCATTTCACTCATTACAACGCACATTTGTTTAATTTGTGGCTTAAAAACGTTCAAATACTTTTCAAATTTCCAACAAATAAATCAACTGTAAAAGCTTGTCCATTTCCAACTATTTGAAACAAGAAAAAGCAATATTTTTCCCTTTAAAATAAACTCACTTTTTTGTGTTTGAAATACAGCAAAAAATACGTTTGTTTTTATAAATTAGGTATCGAATATTCGGGTGAATGGTGAAGTTTTGCATTCTCTTCTATAGGGGATTGTCTATTCTGGGCGCAAAGTTGCCACGACTTTTATTATTTATGAAAGAAATATCGAATTTTATGTAGAAAATACGACTTGTTTTGTAATACATCAAATAAATATTTGGGAAAGGGGAACTACATGTGCATCAATATTTGTTATTAAATTAAAATCCAAATAACATATATTATTCAAAAATTAATTTCTTTATTGACATATATATGAAATTGTTGAATTGACAGTTTCAAATTTAAATTATATAAAATACGTAAAATTTCCATATGCAAAATTATTGCAAAAATTTTGCATTTCTAATACATAAAAGCATTCAATTTTTGCTTAAATGTCATGTCTCATTCACGTCTTTTTTTATATACTTCAAACAATATTTATAGCTTGTTTCTAGAAGATCAGATAGATATGGATATAATCTAACGTTTACAGAAATACACAGTTAGCTCAAACAATAAATCTCACTTCGGTTAACAACTTTCAACTGTATGTAATGTTGAAATCTTATCGCAATTTTCCCACAATTAATACTGTTTATTATTATTATTATTATTTTGTAAACTTCTATTACAACAATAGTTCATAGTAGATAACGAAGAAATATAATAACATACCCTATTTAAACTGTTAGTTTGTGTTTGTTTTTTGAAAAAAAATTAGCAGTTTTAACACACTTGTTGAAAGTTGGCAGTAGTCGAACAACAAATCACGCGCGCGTGTGTGTTCACAACAGGTTCACAGGAGTTAAGCACAGATGAGAAGGACGACGTTTAATACAGGAATGTGGAGCATTGCAGGCGTCGCAACAACCCCTATTACTGCACCACGCCGGTCTATCAGCAACGTAACTGACACAGTTGTTCACACACAAAAACCAAGTGATTTACACATGACGCAATTTTATCAGCACCAAAGGGACTATAAGATAATTTTTGGATGATACACAATAATGCAGCAGTTGAGTTTATGGGGCAGAAAAGATAAGCGGTTCTTTTATATAAAAAAAAATAAATAAAAGGAAACCGGTCGTTAAACAAAACATTTCAGTTAACTTATCACATAATGAAAAGAAAACAGTATTAATTTGTCAAAAATTAAATAGATCATTATGACAAAGTCGACATACATATATCAGCTAGAATATGCTAAACACGTTATGCAGAATACATTATAATTACGGTCATCCAGTGGCGGGTTTAGACACTGGTGGCAATTAGGACTGCTGCCTCAAGCCTGACAAGCCTAGAGCAAAAGAATAAATCGTTATATTTTATAGTAAATTTAACAGTATATGTATGCGTAACTTTTATCGTTATGTTTGTTTATTAATGCCACCTTTTTTCTTTCAAATACAAACGACGAATGCTGAAAACGAAAAAATCAACCTTAACTCGAGATTCAGAGAGAGATGATCAGCTGCGCCTAAGATTCTTTTCTTGTTTCATTCATAAATAAGGGAAATATATGTTACGTAAAACAGGTTATGTGTGTATATATACAAAAAAAAAGAAAATTAAGCCTGCTTATACAATTAATTAATTAATTCTTTTTGTGTTGTATCGAAATCGTGTTAAGCGAAACTCGTTTACCGTGTTATACACGAGTTGACTGTATATGTAAAGCACAATTTATCTATTTAAATACAACCTGGAAAGTGTATAGCGCCTTGGGCGCAATAAAATTCAAATCCGCTACTGGTGTTTTCAACACTTTTTTCCCAATTATAAGTTAAAATTTTTTTTACAAAACTACCGTAAATCACAATATGTTCCGACAATTTCAAGTAAATGTGCAATAGGAATATTTTGTATCTAAGTACCTACGGACACGATTTAATAATTATAATGGCTAACAATATGTATACAGCGAAATAGATTTAAAATTTTAATTTAACTGCAATCTGTTTCACGGAAAACAGCTATGTGATTATAGTTGGAATGGACATTTTTTTAAAGATTATTTTTCCAAACACGTACAGAAAAATGTGTAACAGATGATGTACACTATAATATATTCAAATGATGTATAAAGTTTTAATAAGAAGTCGAAATTTTCATTTGAATTACGAAAAGGACCTGACTTATACGGCACTATTAAATTCATGAAACGTATCACGTCTTCTATATTTCCAGTCATGCTGAAATGGAAACTATATAAAGTAACCCAGTAGATTTGAATTATTATAATATAATTTTAGTAAGCAGTGGTTTAACTAGATAAAGTTCAAAAAATTTTAGTTCTGTAAATCATTCAATATATCGTCAACTATCAATCGGTAGCTCAAGAACTGGCTTGTATTATCGTTTTGTTCATCGACTGTTACAAGATCTACAAATTTGTTGCTTGTAAGCCTATTACTATATAAACCTTCTAGAATATCTAGGCTAAACTGAGAGGACTCAGAAAAGGCAGGCTCGACATTGACCATTTCCAAATTTTATTCGACTGACATTATTTATTTTTAACTGCATTACACTAAGCTAATAAAGTTGTCAACAAATGTTCTATTAACTAAAACGATGACAATTCTACAAGTGTACTAAAATTAAACAAATAGTACTAAGATGTGTAAAAGTCATCATTCAATTACCGGTTAGCTTGAATAACGGTTGGGTGCGAAAATGCGCGACTAGCCGCACGCGATAACTCGCACAGCCTTATGAAATACAATTCTTATTGTTCTGGAAGATTTGCAGACTACTCAGTTTGTAAAGAATACAATATGGCTGGTATTTGTTTGAAATTTTCGATCATTTACAAATGATGCGGGAAGCGGAAGAGTATTTTGGTGTTTTTTGAAGAATGTCCAATTGGCCTGTTGAGTAACCAAGCGATATTTTAAGTTTTATACGAGCCTTGATGTCACACACTTGAATAATTTAATCGTCGCAATAATTATAATTTAATTAATTATCGTCGCAGTTATAAGGGATTGAAATCGAAATTTTAAACGAGTAACCGAGCATCTGTTAACAACTAAATGGTTTAAAAGAAACGAAAATCAGAAGAGTTATTCGAGATAGTAAAAACTACACTTGACCGATTAAATATTAATTGTGACATTAATTTTTATTTAGCGCCAGGGGTTACTATCCATACAATTCCTCTGAGAATTTTTGAATACAGAAAAGTTATACATACACACCTATATATATATATATATATATACATATATAGGTGTGTATGTATGTGTGTGTGTGTTTTTGATTACCTACCTAAAGTTTGTTGAATAAAATACAAGAAACATGAATCCCACATAGTTTATCCTATTTTTTTATTATTATTTTTTTAAAAAGTACTAAACGTAAATGATTTAATAAGTATTTAAACATTACATTTAGATAACAAAAATGTAAAGAATCCAAACAAACAAATAAAACTATACATACAAAATAAATAAATAACAGAGAAAGTTTGTCTCTTTTATATAAACTAACAAGTGTCCTTCATAACTTAATTTCTAGAATTATCCTTTATGTCAGAAAAATTGTCAGTATTTAATAAATTATTGATTTCGTCATTAAAAGTCAATGAAAATAGAAAATGAAACCGCATAGCTTTAGGCGAAATAATTTATAATTAATAAAAATTGTTTAATTGAAGATATTAGTCTGGATGAACCTAGCCAAATTGATGGCGGATAATTATCAAATCAAAATAATTTACTAACACTAGGTTAATTGTTTCATTATTTTTAAAAAATAATAATTTTTACAATTTGAAAATTTCTCGAATATTCAACGTCAACTGTAATTAGTACCATTTTTTTTTTAGAATTTCGATAAAATATTGAAAGCGAAAGTGTGATACGTATTGAAATATTCATAAGTTTCCCGTGGGTGCGAGAGTGCCCTGAAATTAATCCCTTTTCTGTCTATATATGTCGGTCAGTGTGTCAGTCAGTAATCTAGCCTCTATTATCATCATCATTATTATTATTATTATTGTTGTTGTTGTTGTTGTTGTTGTTGTTGTTATTCGAAAAATATGTGTTCTTGAAAGGTCAATATGCAGGTGATCTATATTTGTTCAGTCTGCTATTTCCTTTACAATGTATTATTCGGTCGAAAAGAATCTATTAATTTCCGAAAAATGTCAATAACGTAACATTATCCTTTTTCACCGTCTACATCTGACGATCTGACTCAAAATTTACCTGGTGGAGATTATAAAAACATCTGTTATTTTTCATAATATATTCGCCTATTGATTTGATTTTATACCTGAAATTCGTTGAAATCAGGTCTGATGCAAAACATTTCCTATTATTATAAATCGTAATTGTTAAACTATTTAAAAAAAAAAAAGAAAGAAAAAAACTATAGTTGTCCAGTTGTGAAATAAAATATTTAAAAGTATTTCAATCGTGAACTAATTTTACATTTTCAATTTTATATTATTGCATTTAGTTAGTGAAAGTTGTCAGTAAATGACACAGTATTAAACCCGGTTAAAATCTGAATTCACCTATTTATAAATAAATTACAAAATATACACAATTTATTCAATATTATACAAGATTGTTACTTTTATTTCTCACTGTAAAGGATGTTTGGTAACATGAAGATTTCTGTTTGTGTTCAACAACAGATGATATCCTTGACCTATAATCTTTTAAGGGATGATACCAGAGATGTATTTACCTTATATACATATCTATCGAGTTCTTGTTTGTTTTTTTTTTTTTTTGGAAGATTTGAATATTCGGCCGGTGCATGTAATAGGACAAGAGTAAAAATAGTACTACCAGTCGGTTACATTTATCCTTGACAACCTTCCTATATGTAGTTTTTTAGATCTTTCAGAATCGACGAACCTGATTTTCTATTTCAATCGTCCATCGATC
Source organism: Lydus trimaculatus (assembly GCA_037414755.1). NCBI lineage: Eukaryota > Metazoa > Arthropoda > Insecta > Coleoptera > Meloidae > Lydus > Lydus trimaculatus. The sequence goes on along the minus strand of JAZBGY010001149.1, from coordinate 20,577 downwards.
GATGTTATTGTTGATTTTTGAAATTATTATTTTTTGTTTTTCACGCATAATTTTGCAAAATTATCATATAATTCAAATTAATAGTTGTATATACGTGTAGATGAAGAAGAAACTGTTGGATAATTGGATGTATATGCGTTGGTGCTTATGCAATTTCCTTAATATATTCATAACTCTAGCTGGGCGTGTGTGTAAACAAAACATAAGGTCAATGAAAACACCAGCAATTTAAAATCTAACGGTGCTAGCTCACCGTGTGGCCCGAATATCCATTCTAACATTTTTAGAAGTTCTTCGAGGTCAAGGTCAAACTACTTTTATTTTTAACTTTTTCCAATCGGTATTGATGTTAATTCGCCATCGACTGCATATATGCCGTGCCAATGACCAAGTTTACAACAACTGTACTTGTTTTTTGCCCTCACTATATATTACTTATGTATATTATGTATTTTATAATATAAATCATCAATAATCAACGTCCTGTTCCTTATTTACAATACCATTATCCTTATAATTGTTGGTGGTAAACAAACAAACAAAATAATTACTTATTATTACAACTAGAAATGTACACATAGAACAACACGAAAATTATTTAATTCCTAACATACACCACAACGAATTCAAAATAATAATAAAAAAAGGTCTTTAAGACTATTTTTCAACATGATCTCCTTGAACCACCAACGCACTTGTCCCAAGGATGTTCCAACATTTTAATAGCCTGCTAGTATACATCTCTCCTGAAGACATCCATTTGCGGCACAAATTTCAGCTTCACTTCATAATAAACATTCAATCAATATATAGAAAACACGACGATTATCTTCTAATATCTATATAAAAAGTGTAATTGCAATGATAAACTAAATATAATCAGAACCTTATTGTTTATTCAATATAGAATAGCGTAACTTTTCAGGAATTTGTAAATTTTGTATAATTTTTTGTTAAACAAATTCTTGTTCTTCTTTTTTCTATGAATACATATGTATGTATAATATGTATATACATACATAATATATATTTCTAGGCATAACGGGATGGGCTGATGTAAGAAACATGGAATGCAAATAACAATAGCAGCACACATGCTTGTAAATAAACTGTACTCTTTACATAAGGAAAGTAATAGAAAAAAGTGATTTAACAGTAAAAGAGAATGGTGTCTCCTCTCCCAAGCCGGATTCAATTTTTATGTAATAAGAATGTAATAATCTTGCAGACACATCGATTGCAACTTGTTTCATCGATTTATCTAGCCTTGTGTGAAAGTCGTATTTATTTCTTCTATCTATTTATCTATCCATCTATCTACACACATACATATGCAATGTATGTACAAACATACCTAGATAGGTGTTTTTATTAGAAATTTATAATTATAGATTTATTTGTCTATTTATCTTACATGTAATTAACCTGGAATAAATTTATCTTACAACTGTAAAATAAAACTGTGCAAAAACCAAAAAAACAAAAGCATCAACAACGAAATTTTATGAATACTTTATTGGACCAGGAAGCAACCATTGAATACCGATGTTATTCTACAAATCAGATAAAAATTTTCCATTTCTTGTTAGCAGGAAATCCACTGTTTTATATATAAAAAGTATGACTTTCACCTATAATAATAATAATAATGAACGAATTATTTAATTATTTATTTTTTTTTTAGATTTATTGAGTACGATCACTTTTAATAATGTAATAATCCAGATTCCTTTAATTTTAAAACGTGTGATTATACATTTCCTTCTATGACACATCAGGAACAAATTTGATTTCTTAGAAATCACTAGATTGATTACAAATACGATTACATTAATGAACAATATTGCGTTAGTCTTCTAGAACAAGTGGAAATGAGGTTACCGGAACTGTTCCGCGATTAAAATTTCTGTTTAAATTGACAATAATAATTATGATTTAGATATTCTTAACTGTATAACACGATAAATTAGGACATTTAATTTGCTAGAATCTTCCATCTCTGGAGGGGCAGTGAGTTTTATTGAGATACGCTTTTTTTTTGTATAATGAGGGCAGTTTCGTGAATTTTTCTGTTAAACATAAGGCTGTCTGTTATATTTACATTAACAAACAAAAAAAAAAGTAAAGTAGTCCAACTTTCCTTTAGCCGTTTCGTAGTCGTAAAAAGTAATTTGATACAGAATGTCACTTTCGTTATTTCATAACATTTTCGAACAGGAGACAAGGTGCTAGTTGCATCAAGTTTATGATCAAATGGTACATTTCTCTCTTATTTAAACGATAAAAGTATACTTTTATTTAATTCTTTTTTCTTAAAAAAAAAATAACAATAAAAATATTCATTTTAAATTCTATTAAAATGTTTGTTAGAAAAACTAAATCGCGACCTATCGAAGAGAGAGAGTGAGAGAGTGCGGAGAGTCTTGTTCATGGAGAGTGTTACACTGAAACTCGCGGTCAAGTTCATATGGAGGAGTGAGTTACTGCAATACCTCTCGCTTGACCACTGCAAATTAGGTTAAATATATTTCTATGTAAAATAACTTGCAAGAATCTCTTTTAAAATGTAAACAAAAAACTAGACGTTTGTTGTTTTTTTTTTATTTATTTATTTATTTATTTAAAATAAACCCGGAAAACGTTAACGTGGCTCTATATTCAAATTTCATCAGTCAAATCTATTTTTGTTTTTCATATTGAATAATTAAACTAATTAGAACTTTCTATTTTATCACTAATTAGTTGAATAAATCATTAATAATAGATTGTGTAAAGCTATTATAAGTAAGTTTGATTCTGGCCCAAGGTCTAAGATGACCTAAAACAACAAAAATACGAGCATCTGGTGCCGTTAGACTTGACTTTGGCCAAGTTGTGCATTTCTTTTCCACTTCCTGTTTTGTAAAGCTTTCAATAATCTCTTTTCTCTTTCTATAATAAGTAAAATAATTCCAAAGAAAAACGAAAAAAAAATAACAACAATTTTACCTGTAGTGCTAGCTGTAAATAACGCAACGACGATTGTTTTACGAATTACAATTTAATTTATTATAGACGAACCCCTGTTATCGCCGTATTGTTGATATATTATTGTTAATATTATTCGATCAGTTAACGGAACCGTAAACTTGATTGGGACATTCATATGCGTAACTCGAGTTCAAATGATTTGGTTGTTTTTTGTTGTGTTTTTTTTTTGTTTTTAAAAAACATTAAACTCATGGTCACGGACAATATATTTCATATAGCAAGGTGCTGTTGACCGCAAAAAACCTATCTAACAAAATTTGAATCGATAATGAATTTTCAGCGAAATCAACTTTAAAATCAATTCACAAAATGTTGTTCCGTTAGTTTTGCCAAAATAAATTCAAAGAAACTGATTTGGTCAAATTGAAAGTCTTCAAAGAATCTATAGGAAACAGTTATTTATTGGAACATATACATACATTAATTTTGATTGATTTTCATTTAGATATTTCGAAATGTTTATGGGGTGTTAAGTATTCAAATTTGATCTGTTAAAAATTATTTCTGAGCTGGTCAAGCTGCGGAGTTCAAGGCTACATCGGTAGGTTCGATTACGTAATGGAATTCATGTAGCAGAGAAGGTTTGTAGGCTTGCGGGGTGTAGGTGCTAGAGGTTTTCTGTGTGTAATGATTCTAGACCAAAGAATGTCAACGAAGCACAAACCTGATCAAGAAAGGCAAAAACCGGACATGCTAGGTTGCGGTCAAGTGAAAGGATCTGTATGAAATTTAGTTATGTAATAGATTCATTCGATAGATTCTGTTATAATAAACAAAGCTAATCGACAATCATCTGGTTCTTCCTAGGGGCGGCACCTATTCCATCATCAACTACAATCATATTATTAAACGAATTATCTCCTTTAGTTAGCCAAGATTTTTCACATGACAAGTTAATGATCAGTCAATACACGTACATACATCTTGACCAAAAACATAAATTGGAAGTAAAAATTGTAATTCAAGTTAAAATAACAAAAAGATGTCTGGCTCACAATTGTAATGTTATATTGCAGTGCAAGTTGGCCGACAATTCATATTGAAGAAATGCGGGTCAGTTACTGTATTTATATTTTTTTTTTCGTTAATAATAATTTGTTGTATTTGAAATTTCTTTGTGTTTCCGTACGTAATTGTGTAACAAAACGGCATATTAGTTTTGTTACGTAATACAACTAATGTCAGCATTATATCGATAGTAACCCATTTGCACCTGGTCAATCTACACAATGGGGCTGTAAACGACATACTTTATTCATAAAAATCGACGCCACGTCCATAAAAAACGAGTAATAATATTAAAATCGTATAATAGTTATTTTTAATTAATTAACATAATATTGTTGATAAAGCATTTTATTATATTACAAATTTTCACATTAAAGGCGGTCTATTTCTTAAAAAAAAATTTTTTTTATCGAATCATAAATAACAATTTAAAATAATTAACTATCTAATTTGTATAAAGTGAAACTATAAAAAATGAGATTGGAAAAGAATTATTTAAGAAATCATTCAACTTTAGCACACGTGAAAATTTCTGCACATATCTAATTCTAATACAGCTAAGGCTAATAAACTTTTGTCAGGTAAAACTAATTCGCTGATATAGAACAGGTTATTCTGTATCCACTAGATCCTGTCGATAATAAATTTACATAACAATTTTCAAATAAATAAACAATTTAGAAAAAAAATTACACATAAAAAAAACGTAATAGTGTTGACAGTAATAAAATATACTGTCCACAACTTGGACGGTCAATTAAAATTTTGAATGATTATTTTAAATTGTTGATTGAGGAAATTACATTTTATGATTGTTAATTAGTCGAAAATTTGATGGTGGAAAATGAATAATATTTTTTTTTGTTTAAAAATAATTAAAAAAAAAACGATTCTTGTGTCCAATCGAACAGAATCGTCCCACGGTTCAGTGTTATTACGACCCCAGATGTTCTTCTATAGCGAATACTAGCACTGAACTGGATCTACCATTACGTAATTTGGAGTGATTTTTGTTTGTTTGTTTGTTTTTTTTTTTTGATTTTATTGAAAATGAAACGTTTTCCAAGTTGGAAATAGTTTTCGGTTAATAAATGACGATTATTTGAAAATAAACGGCTTCGTTTGCTAGACACATTTACTTGTGCAATCAATTTCAAATAGCGTCAAAGGTAAAAGTTGAGCAAGAAGCGCATCATATACTTATACATACATACATACTACAAATTTATTTCCACGTAATGAATTTTTTTTATTATCATCATCATTATTATTTCAGTTAATTTGTGGAAGCTTGATTAACATCGTTTTGATATCATGATATAATTGGTATATAAAAAATTAAATATCTGACTGTTGTACATTTATATTATATTGTTATGATGGACAAACATTGACCTGAAGCGAAAATTCGAATAAGTAATGGTAATTGTTGTAACGATCGGACTTGTTTCGATTAAAGCCAGCCATGCTCCTGAATATTAAAAAGCGATGGATGTTTCTGTGAAAACGCTTTCGCTTTTTACAGCGACATCTTTAACACATGTTACAAATTCCAAGAAACTATTTGGACAAAATTGCGAAATAGAGGTAAAAATGTGAAGATTAATGTCCTTATCAATATACAAAAACAAAAACACGTTACAAAATATTTTCTTGGAATTAATAAGTAAGAACTAGTTAGGAAACTGTAGGTTAATCAAGTTCATTATATCATAACTATTATCAATTAACACTATCACACATTCAACCCTAAAATCAAATTGGATATCGACAACAAGTTGAATTTAAAATAATAATAATAATAATNNNTCATTAACATCTTCCGCAATTAGTTTCTTTTGTGGAAAAATTATTTTCCTTGAAATAGAAGGATGATGAAAATCTCCCCATTTTAAGGTCGTTTTAAGTAAAACTTGATCGCATTGATTGATAAAATCAATCCAATGTTAAATTGATCAATATCTCCTGTTTTGCGTTACACTAACAATATTTCAAATGATTTCATATAATATGAAAGAATTTTAATTATTAATTTAACAAATATAAAAATCATTTCCCATTGAGGAAATAATTCTATATCTAACACGAACGCAATCGTCACGGTTATGAGATATATATATATATTTCCAATGTAATGTAATCATATGATTATAGCAAATATAATGCAGAAATCTCATTATAAAGCTTAACACAAAAAAGAAAAAATTTGTTTATGTCAATTTATTTATATTATATAATAAATTATATATTACGTCCAATAGGATTCAAGACGATATTAAGCAAAATGATTTTGCTGATAATAATAAAGAATTTGAAATAGATTTATTTACAGTGGAAACTACTTATAATCGTAGCAAATATTGTAAAAAATAAAATTAAACAATTACTTGTTCCGCTGAATTTGATATCATTCCGAAAGATCTCATTAAGCAATTTTCAGCTATTAATTTATATTTAATAAAATACTTGCTGAATAGTCGCTTTATAATAATAATAATATTATTAATAATAATATAAGACGTATTTTTGTGTGTTTCAAATTTTTAGTGAAACAAAAAACCAATAAATTTTTCGAAAAATAATAAAATTCAATGATAAATTGTAGATTTTTCCACCATTATCATAGGAATTTAGATATGTTAAATAAATTTGTATCTAAATAAAGGTTTAATAAATTAGATATTGTGGGTATTTCCGTTTGTCTGCATGAGGTAGAAAAATTACACCCAAAAGTAATATATTTTTTAATAAAGTTCTATTTTTGTAAATCATTCAATATAAAACGTCAAACATTTGGTTTATTGTGAAAAACCGAAAATCGTTACGATTATATAATCGTGTTTATGTTGATTTTTTTTTATAAGGGAAAAAACCAAATTTCTTAGTATACATTAACGTCAAACATCTATTGTTTTGTCAAATTTTGATGGGTTTTTATTTGATTAAATTATTTATTGTGAATAAATTTGACTTCAAAATTTTTTTCTTCTTCATCATCGTTATTCTGTTGATTTTCTTCTTAATTTTTATGAATATCGGTTATTGTCAGATTTACAATTTCGAATTTAGAATTCAACGTCTATCTTAACTCATCTGTGCATTATTCTATGAATATTAAAAGATTGGTTAGAGCAAATGAAGCGTGCATGTAAAGTAGAAAACTCATTAAATGGTTACGCAACATTCCCGATTCCCTCATCTAAATATGCTAATATTTCTGTTTTTCACATCTATTCGTTCTTATATATTTAATTGGAAATGAATTAATACGATTCTATTACTTGCAAGTTGTTGCATTATTACGTAAAAATTGATTTTGTCATTAATTATAGACAGATTAACGCCATAAAGTCACTTTGAAATTGCAGTAATAACATAATAAAAGACTATGTTTATAATAACTATACATATTCATATTAGATAAAAAATAATTGAAAAAAACAACGTTCTGTTTACTATTAGTAATAAAAGAAATTCCTTTAATTTCTGGAGGCAATATTAATTGTAGTAGCAGTAATGATGTTTTGGTGAAATGATTTAAATTTATGACTGTAATTATATATGCTAAATCAATGATAAATACTAGTATACGTCCCATAAGCAATTATCCTAACCAGTTTTCCACAAAATTTATCACAATATATAAATAAAAAATAAAAAATAAAAAAATTAAACCAAATATTAAACAGTTCCATCTTCGGCTACAATTACTGAAAATAATGTTAAACAAGCAATTCGTTTAATTTTCATGTTATATACGTAAATACATATGGAACATTATCATTAATTACTATATTAAAGCATAAATAAATAATAATTGAAACTTGCCTATCTGTGAAAAAAGTAGGTGTCTTAACCGAACTTTCTCTCTTTCTCGTTCTTAGATCGGTTGGTTTTGATTATTTATCATATATATGTAGATATGATCTATAAAACATTTTAGCTAATATCATAATGTTTAAGTTTATATTTGTTTTTCCATGAAAAATCAAAATTTGATTAAATTTCGATATAAAATTGTTATATGTTTTGGTATTCTGTTATATGAAAGAATGTGTCCAGAAAATTAAACATTATTCGTGTAATAAAGGTTTATGGGTCGTCATTGCGACTGTGTATAAGAATCATTGATGGGTCAGTGGTGCATCGGTTGGTGGAGGCGTGGGTGGTATTAAGTGTGTGTGCTCCAGGTGCTGGTGGTGGAACAAAAAGGTGTTTAGTATTTGGGGGGAAGTGAGGCGTACGACCAGGTCGTATTACGATGACGGCGGAAAGTGCAGAGGTGGCGCATAGAGGCCGAACAGTACGATAGGAAGTGGTTGTCAGTTTTCACGGAGTATTGCGTGGAAAAGCGCTGACCTTCGTGTTAAGAATTGTACGGCCGTCGAGCAAACAACGCCGCCAACAGACAGGGGAACACCATTGTGGTGGCGGGGGCGGTCATCTTCAAACCAATCTTCTGATCGCAGCTGCACCCCCTTGGTGGGGCGAGAGAGGGGAGCTGTCATTGGTCGCGCACCAACTCCGTCAAGTGCTGGCCAGGCCGTCATATAGAGGGTAGCGGTCCGACTGCTCACAGTGACCAGTCTAAGTGTACTCGGTGCAGACATGATCGCGCTTCTCTGTCTGTGTGTGGTGTTGATGGTGTGGTGGTCCTTAAAACCCAAAAAAACATCCTCAATAATTCCTGGGCCACAATCCTGGCCCATCATTGGCAATATGCATCTTTTAGGCAAATATGACACACCTGCTGGTGCATTTACGGCACTAAGCAAAATTTATGGAGACATTTATCGAATTAATTTAGGCACAACTCCTTGCGTTGTCGTCAATAATTTTCGATTAATTAAAGAAGTTTTGATAACAAAAGGCGCTGATTTTGGAGGTCGTCCAGATTTCGCTCGTTTCCATAAGCTCTTCGGGGGAGACCGCAACAACTGTAAGTTGCACTGTTGTTTAAAACATCTATACCCGGAAGAAGATTGTCAGTGACCGTTCATCTGTTCGAGTTTCCCGCTTCATCGCTCATTAATCTCTCCCGAACTCTTACAATAAACACAGAGTCGAGTACGGGATATTTACATTTTTGCTTTATTGATAAATAAAAAATAAAAAAAAATTAACAAATTGGCAACATCATGATAATGATTCACCTTATTCGAACTAATTACTATAAAGGCAAGAATCCCGTTAAAACATCTAACATTCCAAAGTAAATATCAGAATGAAAGAAGCTCTCATGACCGATCATTAACATCGTACGCACATACAACATTTAATTGTCAATAATAAATAAATACTAATCATTTCATCAGTAATTTGGTAGATTATTTTATTTTTATACATTCATGGTTCCTTTAGAATTTACTTTCTATAACACCGCACCTGATTGCTCGATTCATTCATAAGACTACTACATCCACTCTACACACTCGATCGCCGTGAACTTGAACTTGGGATTCTAATGAAATTGAAACCGATCGTCGCACTTCATTTCATTATTATTATTATCATTATTATTATTATAATATTCTATTATGGCCAATATTAATTATCCGCTAATTACCAAAATTTACATGTATTTATGTTAATGTTGATGTGTTGATTTTTTCAATGTTCACGCCCCCTTTTTATATTTATTATTAAAATTCCGTATTCCCGACAATAATCAAGATATTTATTTATTCAGCAAAATCACAACTAATTTAAAATTATTATTACTATTTTTATTAATATTAATTGTAACACATAATCAGGAAAAATCCAGGCCATTATCATAGCGCCCTGGCCAGGTGTCGGTATCAAAGGGGCCGCCACGCGTCTCACTAGGCATCTGTTCCGCGAAGTGGTCTGGTTGACGCGTGCCGAGCCTGATAGACGAGCCGCAATCCGGCCTTGAGACTAAGTTGCGTTTTTTGCCCTCTAACCTGCATATGTTTGTTTCAGCGCTCGCCCTGTGCGACTGGTCCTCGTTGCAGAAGACACGACGCAGCATCGCCCGCACATATTGTTCGCCCAGATTTACATCACTACAGTATGACCGTGTTAGTAATGTCGGTGATCAAGAACTTGTTGGTTTCCTGACCGAATTAGAAAAACTACCCCATGGAAAGTCATGCAATATAAAACCGATTGTATTAGCTGCCTGTGCCAATATGTTCACACAATACATGTGTTCAACAAGTTTTTCTTATGGTGATACTGATTTTCAAAAAATTGTTAGATATTTTGATGAAATTTTCTGGGAAATTAATCAAGGATATGCTGTTGATTTTCTACCATGGTTACTTCCAATTTATTCACGTCATATGAAAAAACTTTCTAGTTGGTCTGCTGAAATTCGTCAATTTATATTGGCTAGAATCATCGATCGTCATCGAACAACACTTGATATCAATTCACCACCTAGAGATTTTACCGATGCACTTTTAATGCATCTTGAAGAAGATCCAAATATGAATTGGCAACATATTATATTTGAACTTGAAGATTTTATTGGTGGTCATTCAGCAATTGGTAATCTTGTAATGGTTACATTAGCGGCATGTGTTGAACATCCTGAAGTAGCAAAACGTATTCAAGATGAAGTTGATTCCGTTACAAAAGGTTTACGTCGTCCTAATCTATTTGATAAAGCCGCTATGCCATACACTGAAGCAACAATTTGGGAAACTTTACGTACGGCTTCATCACCAATTGTACCACATGTTGCCACAAAAGATACAACAATTGATGAACATAAAGTTGAAAAAGGCACTGTAGTATTTATTAATAATTACGAATTAAATCAAGGATCTGAATATTGGGATGATCCTTTAAAATTTAAACCAGAACGTTTCTTATCTGTATCGGGTACAGTTGTAAAACCAGCACATTTTATACCGTTTAGTACTGGTAAAAGAACATGTATTGGACAACGACTTGTTCAATGTTTCACATTTATAATATTAGCATCTTTGCTGCAGTATTATGATATATCAACAATTGGAGATATTAAAATTCGACCTGGTTGTGTTGCTGTACCACCTGATGGTTTCAATGTAGTATTAACACCGAGAAAATGTAAACATTCCTATAATTAATAATTATAAATTGATATTGAATGTTTCGTTAACAATTTTAAATTGTACGATCATTCAATTTCCAATGGAAAAAGTGGAGGCTTTAAGCCAAACATCACCGACACATTTGTCATTTTATTTTTATTTTTATTTTTATTTTTTTCGTTATACCACCCTTCATTGTATATAATCATTTGTGAATTTATTGTAAAAATATTTTAATGTTTAATTAATAATTTATCTTTATTTGTAGTCTCCCAGTGTTAAGTCCAATGCAATGAGACTGAATAAATTGTGTATTTTATTAAACTTGTATTATTTATTAATTTAATCCAACTACAACAAGGTCCTTACAAGTACAATACGAGGTTAAATCTTTGTTAAATTCGATTGCTCTCTATTTCTATCTAAAATCAATAAATAAAATTTAAAAAAAAAATGTATGCAAAAATTCTTTATTTAAGTAGTTTTCATAGTAGATTGATAGGAAGTTGTAAAATAGATAAATTGACAACAAGGAAATGTGTCAAGTTTCCGTACAAAAATTCTGAAATAAATCCAATACGATGCAACTTAACACCAAATGCACGTTTGGTTTTTATCACAACAAGAACACTTACCAGTAATTTCCTCAATTACATGATTAATTTATCAGCACTTCCGACTAAATTAATGAAGAAACTAAAATTGATTCGACTGAAAGAATTGTTTATTTTATACTCTGTTAATAATAGTTTATAATGTATTTGAAAAATAACAATAATAATAAGAATCGAATTATGAGTGTTGTTGATGTTCTAAGAATAATTAATTGAATGCTGATCATTTTATATTAAATATTGTTTTATATTTATAATCGCGAAAAATGTGAGATTTCCCTAACAAACAAGACAACCTCGACAAGGGAATCACTATTTCAATGTCATCGTCTGACATTATGTAACATTAAAGCACGTCTCGTTGTCATTTATAATAATAATTAGATGTACGTGTCGCATGTCTCAGACAGTAGTAAGCATGATCCTAATATCCGAAACTATACACAGACACGTGTTCATAATTCTTTTATTAAATATGCATGTATTCAATTTCAATTTTTTGTTTTATTTAGTTTAGAAATTTTCATATATTCATCAACAAAATTGCATTGCAAATTTTTATTATTATTATTTTTATTTTTTTTTGAAGAAAAGTAAACTTTCTTTGACATAATTCTCAAATATCTTACATATATTCAAATGAAACACATAATTACAGTTGATATTATTCAATTTCAACAAAATATTTACATTTTATTTTAACCGTGGAATTAGTAGAACAATGCATTTTCTAAAATATCGCCTTTCATATTATTAATATACCAAGATTTCACTATCACTTTTCAATCGAAATTTCTAATAATTTCGAACATGCAATATATGAAACAAAAATAACAAATAACGAAAGGTAATATTAATTTGCATTTGTAAATAATTAAATTAAAATATTCAATACAAATTTTAATACAGCAATTATACAAGATTATCGTGTCCTTGTTATGGCCTTTTCGTAATTCGTTTCAAATAAAACTAAACAATAGCAGATCGAATAATCTGCCAAATTTTCAATAAATATTGATGGGCGAAAAAAATATGTTTTAACAATTATTTTAATTAACAATTCCAACAAGTAGATTGTTTTTTAAAAGTATTTACAGCAATTTCAAAAGTTATAAATATTAAAAATTTAAAAAATATCACGTGTATCGTCCTTGTTTTGGTGATTATTAAATAATTATTAAATTGAACAAAATCAAAAACATTATAGACCCACTAAAACAAAAGTTCAAGAAGTCTTTATCCTCATTCTTGATATTCTAGAATATACTTCTTCTTTTTTTTTTATTTTACTTTTTTGAATATTTAAAATACCGTCAGCTCTTTTCTGTTATGTTAAAATAATAATAATTCTCTATTTCGTACGTTCCAGAAGAATAAATCCAGGTCAAAAGACGTTAACATTTGATTTTTGTAATTAAAGCAATTTTATATGTAATATCGATTTTTTATTATAATCATCAAGATAAAATGCACAATTTTTTTTTTCGAAACATTTGATTTGTTTATATTTGTGGTTGATTATATGCCTTATTTGAACTTGACCAACAATCATGGAATTATTTGTTTTTGTTATGGATAAACAATTCTAAATGATTACATACTTTCGTTTTTTTGGGGCAATTGAGAACGTCAAACAAGTCAGGAAATTGTGTTATTGATTTGTAATTCTTACCGATATTGTATTGTTTATTGGTTATTTATTGACGTTCTTACATTTACAGTAATTTTATAGTTGATATGAATTTAAATAGAAAAAATCTATGTAAATATAAATCCAAATTCAATTAACGTTTCTATTAGAAATTTGTTTTGTTTATTTGTATTTTTGTTTTTCTATTATTTATTGTGTTATAAACAATCTTTATGTGACCTATTTAAGAATCCGGATAGAGCAATTATTTATTAACAATCGAGAATTGTTACATAATTCTTATTTTACTTTTGTGCGTTTTTTGAACGTGCATTGCTCAATTTTCTAAAATCTCGATATCCACCTATAAGATACTCGTTTTCTTTTTTTTTCATTATTACTGTTTTAGCTTCTCCTTTTGTTTTTCTTCAATTACAACACGCACAGGGTCTGACAAACGCATCTACATACACCAGCTCACCTTGCACTGACATTGAATAGAAGAAGCAGGGCCACTGTCTGCACTTATTACAAAGATATGATGGTGTGTTTTTCAGCGTACTCTTCCCTCGACTATGTGGGTCAGTGTGATGCACATATCACATTAGTGACCTTGATCGTCATTCCAAAGAATTTAACATTTGAACTATAATTCATTTTTTTCGATATAGTGAGACATAATGAAATTTTGAAGGGCACTGTATTAGTCATTTGTTTATTTACGCACCTATTCGAATAACATATAACCTATCTCAATAATGCAATAAATTTGAATCATCTTGTGTTTGCAAAAATTATAATTGGATGGAATGTTCCAAAACAAGGATGTCACACGAAAACTAGAATTCTTCTCAAGGATATCTGGAAATTATTACAACTTTAGTTGTACGATATTGTTTGACAACATGAATATTAAAAATATTTACAAATTAATCGATGTTACCAAAAAAATACATTTTTCGCTATTATTTTATCATCGTACATAATTTGTTTATTGCTGTAATCAACTGAATATTTTAATCTTTCAGCTATTCTACATTCAAAGCTTCAACTTTTCATTATCCAATTCTACACCGAGTACATAAATTTAGAGGCGCTAGATTCTATCTTTACCGAGGACGTGCGGAATACCTCAATACAACTGTGATAACACCTTGTACGGTTGTAAGTAGTTATCGACAAAAAAACACAAAGCTTTCTTTTAGAAACTCTAAAAATTAATAAAATTTATCTCTGCTTTATCATAAATAAAACGATAAATAGGGACGTATAAAGGAAAATCTGTGACCGTAGCGATCACCAAGTCTGTCCCTTCGCACGGTTCTGATTAAATTCAGTTAACGCCGTTGAGTAGTTGAAACGATATAGCTCTAAGTTTCTAATTATTCAACTATAAGTACCGTTTGTGTTTACAGTTAAAAAGAAAAACACATCTACCAATATGTCTGTCTTATAATTTTATAAGATACATTCCGCACTTTCTCTAGTTTTCACTAAACTAAAATCTATTGATTGTTTCTTTGTTCTTTTAATAATTTTATATAAAACTGATAATAAAGAGAATTCAATTACTGAGTAATTCTTAAATCAAATATATTCATTTTTTTTATAATGACTCTACTCACATTATTAATTAGCTAAAGAAGCATTTGTTTTAGATATAAGTTTTATTTATCGCGAAAAAGTGAAACTGTTCATTTCTAGAACAAACATCTGATTTGGAAACAACTCAGCTACTGTTACAGTTGTAGAACTATTCTAAATAAATTTCAATACAGATATCTATCTTCAATTCGAATTTAACGTTTTAAACATTTCAGAAATGATGACGCACATAATCAACAAATTAGGTGGTGTAGGAATAGGGGTAGATGGGGTAGTGCTGCTATTCGACCGCCACGCAATACAGGCACCTCTCATTTAGATCAAATGAATACACTAGAAAACACTCAACTATTACGCCCTAATTTAAATTCTATCCACTGTAGCTACGCCACTGGATCTTTCAATTTAAAATCAAGATAAAGATCGAGATACATTCTATACATAAATACTACTATTTCAATATGCTAATAATAATCTTTAGTTTGTTACTATCATGTGTATGAGGAAATGCAGCGGTTTTTTTTTTTCAAGAAAAATAGAAAGCAAAAGATGTCTAAATATTACGAAATTTTCCAGTTTTTGTTTAACTGTTTTTTTGTGAAGAAACTAAAAACTAAGAATAATAAAAAGTCACCTACAAAAATTATTGACAATTTTTTGCTATTATTTAATAAAAATTTTTGATTTTTTCGTAATTATTTATTTAAAAACTGAATAGCGCAAATGGATCAGTTGTCGGAGATTTGTGAATTTTGAGTGTTTAGATCCAATACGGGAATTGAAAATAAAAATTAATAAACTCCACCACCCCCGTATATTGACCAAAATGATTAAATTTTCGTTTTCAAATGAAATTTATTTTATATTTCTCCAAACAATTACTCAAATAACCACAAATGTTGCTTGTTAAATTCCTATCAATTTAATTCGTTTGAATTGTTTTTATTTTCGTCGAATCTCAAGTTTGTTCACACTTAATCTTTTTTAAAAAATCCAAATCAATGACGATGTATTTTTTCAAAACACAAAATTAAGGAAAAATACCAGAATAATAGGAAAACAACCCTGTTGCCAATAACTTCCGTTTTCACACTTAATAAATAGTTAATTAAGAAAATAAATAATTAGAAATACAAAAAATTAATTAGCAAGAATTGAAAGAAAGGGACAGATAAAAACACAATAATATTCCTATACTACATACGTATTCAATAATAACATTAATATATTTGTGAAAACATCGCAAATTTAAATTTGATTAAATCACAACATAAACACATTTTTATTTATCATTAAGAACTCTTTTTTTTTCGAAAAACAACACAAATTAAATATGACAAACATTAGAAAAAACTGGTCAACGCTAACTTCCCCCAAACAACAAAATCCTGACGTAATAAAAATTATTATAAACAAAAAGTAAATATTGTAAACAAATATTACTCAAAAATATGAAAATAGACATGCCTTCCTTGACTGTATACCCAAAAAAAGTTGTATTATAAATATTATAAAAATTATATTATTGATTTATCATTTTTTGTTTTCTGATCAGTGATTCCCCAATTGGTAACCACAAAATTTAAAACTCATTAAAACCAACATTGGAAATTAAATCACCGATTACGGAAGTATACCAAATCATATGATAAACTGTATCATTTAATTGTTATCGTGTGTTATATGTGATTTATATTTTATTTGTATTATTAATCAAAATTTGTGATAATCAAACGCATTAGGAAAAATTTTTGAACAACACTATTCTAGATTTCCCAATGACCGAATCAATTTTTCCTTTCTTCTTTTATTGAAAAACGTTGTTCCTTAGAAAATTATCTGAACCATTAAACACGGCTTATGTTTTTGACGGCTCAGTTCACGTAAAACGGTAGAAAATAAAGCCGTAAGAAGGTAGAACACATTTAAGTCTCTCTTTTTCTTTTTTTATTATTTTCTCAACTATATACAGAACAGTTGTTTGAAATCGAACGGAACAATTAGCAAAAAAATCACTGTTATCCGATTAATAGAAATTTGCGCGTATGCAACTTATATAGTGTATTGTTGGTTGCATAATTAAAATAACCGTCAGGTTGCGTAATTAATAATGAAAATATTATTAAATGGCACAAATTGGGAGATAAAAAACAACATTTTTCCCGTAATAAATTATTTATTGGATTTTTTTTTTAATAAAATGACAAGTTTCAACAATGACTGTAATTATTAGTGAATGCTTGAGTTACAAACAGGCAGATTCTCTGAATCATCCACACAAATCAATAGTACTTGAGGGCCTAAATACTCTACCAAGTTTTCAGATTTTGATAAATTTGGAACCCTCTAATAAATCGAGAGTATACTGTAGTGCATCTATCCCCCTGTTTGTACGGCTTTTGTCAATCGTACTTATAACGTTCTGTTATTTCGATGAGATTCAGAAAAAACAGATTAGTTGACTTTAAAAGGGATGCATCGATCATTTCTGGATCTTATCGATGTAACATTTTTAGTAATTAAGTTGCTTAGTGAAATTGTGTGGATGATATTTAAGAGAATCGAACTGAATACCACTTCAATTAATGATAACGGTAGTAAAAAAATTATGATAATAATTTAAGCTGTTACTTTCAATTTGAAAGATACAGCAAAATATGTGATAAAAAGTGAAATAATTGTAGCAAATAATTCGCTCTTTAACCAAGGACCATTATAAGCACCTGGATAATTTACAATAACATCAAATAATGCATCAACTGTTGATGGATCTTCACCAGAACGGATTGCTTTTCGAACAATTGTATAACCATCTTCATCGAAAATTCTAAATGTTTTATCACCACTTCTTGCAGTTTTAGTATCTTCAATCCAGCTTACCTATAAATTATCAATGAAAATTATGATAATTTTTCTAAATCAATCAAACATATGTCCAACATACCTGATATTGGTTAGGTCCAACAACTGATACAGGAACAATATTACCATTTAATTCAGCATATAGTGTAGATACTTGTCCAGAACCACATTTTACTTGAAATTCAGATATAAAAGCAATATGTGTTACAATTGTGGCATCTTGTGTTGTAAATGATTTTGTGGTTATTTCAGGATTTTTACAAGATTCACACAACACGACGGATATTAAAGCGAAAAAATAATATAATTGGTTTAATTTTGCCATTATGTAAATGGTTTATTTGATTATTTATAAATTTTCAGTTAGAAAATGTGATTTATTTTAAAAAAAGCAGCAAGACCACAATGAACGTGACAACAGATATGTGGCAAAATTGTAAAATGACGTTTGACTAGTGATTTGGTGATGACTTGGCAACGACCTAGCAACAAGAGCATATTTAAGAGAGAGAACACTTCAGTAGTGAATAAAGGAATATGGCGTAACAAAATGAAAATTTTTGATCACAATAAACTTAATTGATCAATTAATTATTGTATACTTCCAATTCACCCTATTGAAAATATGGATCCAATTTCTACGCTTATTTTATTTTAAATTACAAATTACGGCACTAGTTTATGACATTATGCTTAATCTATCGGACACTAGAGGGTGTTGACTATTCTCCGCTCGATTTCTATATGCTCTTAAGCCAGGTTTACGTATGAGTGCGGACGATTATCAAATATGTGTACACATACTTCGTGTTCACAGAACAAATATTCGATATTTGTGTGCAACTGTACAAGCACGAATATGTTCGCTCTAGTGTCAGTAAAATAATTAGCCATGTTAAATTGTACCGTCTACAACTTCACATCTGTGAACGACTGTTGGCATTATATCATTTGCAAAATATATTCATGAACGAAAATTCGCCCAAGAGCAATTGGCGACGAATACAATTACTCGTGCACGTGTGGACCTGGCTTTACATTTTTAGCAAAGAATACATAGTCCATTGTAGCTCCTAAGTCCAATTTTAATGACCCATGTAAATCTTAGTACCTACCCTGGCAATCAGAGGGCGACACTTGTTCAATGTCGGTAATTAAGGTGATTACTACTGATTACCAATAGAACTCAGTAGCAGTCGCTGACAGCCAGTCATGTATGCCATGTATACAGTGACTATATAGAATTTGCACTTCTTTTTATTGTTAGTGCAAACCGGAAGTGGTGAAAAATTATAAAAAAACACTTTTTTTCGCATAGAAAAAGTCCTTACACTCATTATAATTTACTAATGTTAATAAATTTAATTTTAGATAATTTATAAAAAAGTTACTTCAAAAGTTACTGGTCAAATTGACACAGATGTGTTAAATAATTAACATAAATAATTAACCAACGAATTTTAATAAGCAAATGCACAAATATGACAACAATATACGTGAATATGGCGCATTTTATGGAAAAACCATTGAAACAATGTATATTTGTATTCTATCTCATTCTCTCATAGACTAAATCTATTTATGAATATGTTTGTCTCTTTTTAGTGTCGCTTTTTCTAAAGAAGTTTCACTTCAAAAAAATAAATTCTTAGAAAATCAAGAAAACAAACATTCCAACACCAACTATACCACAAACTACCCTAACACACTAAATGTTGGATTTCCTGACATTTATTTTGTTAATGAATAATTTCAAATTTAATAATCAAAATGCAGTAAATATTGAATTAACCGGTAGAGAATATTTATTAAGTTGCATTTCACATGCTTTTTTCCGCACCACCCAAGAGGTAAAGCATGAGGCGCGTTTTTTTTTTTTTATAGTGGTATCCCCTGGAGGCCTAATCCACTATTGTTAGTATCATGCTTACAACTAAATTACTACCGCCAATGGTTTGAAGTATTTGTTAGCGCTAACAAAATTGGGAAAAAATTAAAAATAAATAAAGAATAGTTGGAAAGTCAAGAAAACAGAAGTGCCAACACCAATTACCCACATTTACCCAACAGATACACGTTTTTTTTTTGCTTTTGCTTTCATGACGTCCAGTTTTGTAAATGTAAATGATTTAAATAATTTCAAATTTAATAATAAAAACCTGAAATAATATTTTTTTATGATTAATACAAAGCAGGTAACAACTAACGATGATATCCTGGAACAGAAGACACTAAATTAGCTGAAATTTGAAAATATCAAACATTAAATTATGCTGAAACACCTGCAAAAATAACATTAAAAATATTTCTGTTAAACAATAACATGCTAAAATAGAGAATAATGCGATTGAAAGCTTTTATTTGATTACAAATGTAATTATGTAATACTTACCTGTTCAATTTTGCACTTCTTTATAATACACTTACACAATAAACATTTTTCACTAAATCACTTTTTTTTTATCAAATTGCGTAACGATAATGCACGGAAAATCACACGGTTTTTCACGATCTGTGCGGTGGTTGGTTACTGCTCATTTCACCACACCATGACGCTTTTTTTACAATTTCGAAACAAATTATCACGACAAATTTGAATCGATGTTGGGTCGTAATTTCCCTGAACATCCTACAACCTATCCTGAATTACGCCCTAACAGCGTGTTCGATTGGGGTCTCTACAATAAGCCCTAACATGGCTGGGAAGGGTGTCCTAACATATGGTTATAAATAATTTTTGTTTGCTAACTAGTCCATGTAGTTTTCCATGGACGAATTAACA